>JAZHYW010012285.1:0-31331 GCA_037355805.1 Ixodes ricinus
AAATGAATACTATCGTGCATTCCTTGAAACTCAGGTTTGTGTAGAAGCGAAATTTGCCCATTGAGTGACGAGCGGTTGAATCCCCTTGGGGGCGTTTTGCTGCACGAATCTATTGTTTTTATACAGCCATGTATCACCGGTGACTTCAGGTAGCGCGTCCCGGCCTCGGTGCGTCCTCACTTCGGTTAATAATCGCTGCCCGTCCGCTTGGGAAGCGGGGTTGGAGGCCCTACCCTCCACTGTAAATGTTTCAACGCCAAAATGGCCGATCAAAGCCACAATAGCACAGTCACAGCGGTCGCTATCGAATGCCATACCCCCGAATACAAGCAGCCATGCAGTTCCCCGAGCTGAGGCAGCGGGAGAAATGGCGGCGTAGTGATTGCCGTTAGTTCGATTCTGGAGTACGGATCGGTGCCACTTTTTCTAAGCAGGCTTTATGGCAGTTTCTTGACTGAGCTGTTTTAGTAACGTCGCGTTTGAAAGTGGAACGGTATAGCGCTATTGGACCCCGTTCGCAAAGCCTTTTCATATAAATCCGCGCTCGTTCACAACCCGTGCAAGCGCGTGTGCGTGGTCTAGTCGGTGTCGTGACGTGTCACGTGACGTCACACATGAGCGCTGTGGGTTGTTTGAAATACCCGCGCGAGGTCATGTGGCGTGACGTCACACGTGTGGCGCCATGTGTAACGTCGAATTTTGCTGTGACGTCAAGACCCTATCGACCGCTAATTCGCAAACATTTCTCGACAAATTTCGCAGAAACGTTTCCCGCCAACTTTAGTGAACGCCACACGCGACCTCACGTGTGACGTCACGAGGGTGACGCGTGACGTCACAAGGGACATGCCGGGATTTTCCGCTTCCCACCGGCACCGAGGCCGGCGTTTCTGCAACATGAGCTTCTAAACGCTATCGCGTTAAAACGTTGACCCATTTAATCGTTTTGCTATTTCTGTCGTTTGACATTTGGGGCAGCATTGTTTGAATAGAGAACGTTAGTATATCTTAGACTTCATGACTATCCCAACATTTTGAAATGCTATATAGTAACGTTCGATTGTTTATTAGTTTTTCAGCAAGTAATTACAATTATTTCAAGAAAACAGCACCGACATATTATAGATCGCCAACATAGCGTTTATGTGTAGTTCAATATATGTAGCACGTATTCTTCACTAAGCACAGGCTTAATGAAAACTATGACATAGCACACACAGGCAGAGAGCATCTTGAGGGGCTTCCCCATTTCCTCGACTCTGGCGGCCGTACTCTGGGGTTTTTGGCACGAACCCTCGTCATGGCTTCGATCGCTGCCATCAGATCATCGTCTATAGGTAACAATGGGGAAGAGTGCGGCGCGGACGGTCCTTCGCTACCCAAGCTATATTCCTCTTCCAAATGATTGCACAGGCACAAGCATTTCGTCGATCCCACACCGGATGCGCTGAGCAGTTCCACGAAGCGTTCGTTCAGTTTCTGCCGGCAGTTTATGTGCCAGAAGGGACTTCGAAGACACATCGCCAGCTGAGAGCCCGTAAATCCGACCGTAGCGTCCGCAACTTCCTGCAGGGACAGGTCAGACACGTAGCCATCGTTTCCACTCAGCAGATGCCTCGTAATGAGCGCCCGAATCTCTTCGTCCGGCAAGGGCACGTAAACCCGCCTCTGGAACAAAGACTGCATTTGAGGACTGAGCAGCCAGGGGGTGTTTGTGATTCCGATGACCTGTTGGCAGCAACATTTTGAATCGATAATTTTCTTGATGCAATTGTAGAACACGCGGAAGGCCGATTCATAGCTGGGCTGACAAAGGGCTTCCAGTCTGTCCAGGATTATAGCGGTAGGATGTCGGGTGTCCACTGCTGAGAACACGGTCGCCATGGCGAGTACAAGGCGGTCTGATGGCTTCTGGAGAAAATCTGGTACGTAGATGTAACATGCGGTTGAAAGCCAGGTTCTAGTGCAAAAGGCGCGGGCAAAGCTGCACTTTCCAACTGCGTCTGGACCGGAAACGAGAAGAGTCTTGCAGGACTTTTCCTGAAAGCCGCTCAGAGGTAGTTCCAGACTTGGAATTTGCAAGAGATGGAACGCTTGCCGCAGGACGTCAATAAATTCAATATCCACGCAGCGTCCGCAATGTTGGCCAAACACCACGAGGCCTTCGAATTCGCAAAGATATCTCTTGTTGGCGACGACGGTGTTGCTGTACGGCACGATGTCAAGCCACAGCTCTGGCTGGGTGACGTGAGGTCGCAGCTTTTCAAGTCTTAGCGAGTACTGACGAATCCGGTGCAGGATCGTTTCCAATGCTTCTTCTAAATAAAATGTGGCTTGCGTGTAGTGAGAAATAGTCTTACTATGCTTGTTGCTTAGGAACTCCAGGAAGGCGGCTCGCTGGGCGTGTTTTCGGGCATAGTGCAAGCTGCGCATGCTGGAATTTTGATGGATTTCGGAGTGGCTCGAATAGTTGTGAATTTCTTCTTCTTCTAGAAAAATATTTTTTTCCTCGCTTTGACGAGATAAAATCTTAAAGCTCGCGGTTGAATGGTATATTCAGTCAAGAACATTTATTTATAAAGAGGGATAAATAACTATGGTTTGAACATTTCTTTCATCCTACTCATAAATTTTAATTTGGGCATCTTGCCAATAATTCCTGTAAAAGATTTTGTTTATAAATAAGTGTTTTATATACCCCAGAAATGCCCCGTGACTGACATCTTTCCTTAATCAATCTTGATAAATATCTCTTTCACGCCTTTAAAAATGTTCTTTTCTATACAATGCACTAAAAAAAGTAAAACAGTACCACGACGTGTGTCTGAGAATTCTGTCATAACGAAGCTAAGCGGATAACATAGGAAAACCGTGAATATACTCCAATTAGCTTAAAGTGCGTACATAACCGAAGCTCAAGAGCGCGCTTAGAAATTTTAACGTCATAGCACGCGCGCTCGTACAGTGCGAGCGTCCTTCAGGCATGACCTCTGAGAAAGCCGGTGCGTGGCAAGAAGCTAGGAGTTGATGGTTCATGGCAACGCTACTATACTCCGTTTCACCTTATGTTGTACCGCAGCGAAGCGCTAGAAGCGCGAGCTCATAGCGTTGGGAGCTGCCCTTAATGCACGAGAGCTTGTGCCGCCGAGACAGTGCCCTGAGCAAGGAGCTCGCGCTTGTAGCCTTTTCTGCGGTACATCATAAGTTGAAACAGACTATAGAGGGGGTCAGTCTAGGAACTTCGCGCCAGTCACTGTAGGAGCGCTGGTCGCTGCGGTAGCAGGTGAAACAGTGGCGCTGCCGTTTGCATCGCTTGCACGGTCTGCTGCGGGCTCCGCGAAATCCGCTGCGAACCGTCCGTTAGCGTGCATCAGTTTGGAAGGATCAACTGATTTTGAGTTGTAACTCCACTTTTTTTTAAGTATCGCCGATTCGCAATGGCTGTTGTTGAGGTTGTTACAGTTGGGAAGAGTTCAGAGAGGCATCCTGTACACCTTTTGAGAGGGTCAACGTAGCCCACGGTGTAAGATAATACTCTTCAGGTGAGGACAGCGCGCTCCTCGCGACGTGCCGATAAAGTTCGCTTTTCACTCTCTCTCTTTTCTCTCTCACTATGGTTTCAAGCGGCGCCGGCAGATGACTCGTCGATCCGTGGATCGGCGAGCCTCGTCTCCTGCGCTTTTCAATGGGAAACGCGTTTTTTAAAAGTCGTATTGTGCATGCGGTGCGTTCCTTATAACGCGGCACTTGTAGTATGTGCGTTGCTTAGGCATGGATTCGTCGTTTGTCTTACTTTCGAGGCTCAACGGCAGCGAGGGCAGTTTTATGAAGACACTAAAACAGAAGCATTTGGCGCGGTATTCAAACGGGCTAAGCGGGTATGTGTCGACGCTTCCCTGGAATTTCATCCCTTTCTAGGTATCAGGCTCGGGAGCATCAGACACTAAACACCAAATGTTGGGATTCACATTTTCTTGGCAAAACATCGCGGGGACAACATCTCTACAGCAAAGCAACGCAAGCTCCGCGAGTTATCGTCCTTTCACAATCATGTCGTTGGTGAAATGCTTGATGCAAACAAAATCTTTAGGGCCGAGCGGACGGTGCCTGCGAGGAGTTGCTTGAGCCCACGCTTCCAGACGTGTATGATCGGATGGGACCTTGAACAGACTGACCTTTTATTTGCAACTAGAGTGACCTGAGTTGCATTTCTGGATGAAGCATCTCCGGCCCATTGTCACCGCTTTGAAGCCGCGTCAAGCGCGTGGTCAAACGCCGCACACGGCTTCTTCAATCTTCAGTGCATGTAGCGTACGGCGACTGGAGTTCCAAATGTCTCCGTCGCAATTCGAAACGAAGCTAAAACGTGCAAAGCGACTCTTAATAGACCGGTCTCACCAAGCGTTCGGCGCGTGCGTGACGCCACCATAACTTTAGTTCGCAGGAGGCAGGCAGCAGTGCACAGGACGGCTCGTGCCGCCTCATGCTCCACACTCCAGCGAGGTTGTCGCATCGTGCAGAAAGAACTTAAGCTCCCTCGATGCATTGCGGCAGCGGTGGCGTAGTCAAACTGGCTGGTGAGATCGGTCTATTGTTATGCGGATATTTTTGGGGCAGACACTGAGCAGGCAAAATTGCGGCACCAGGGTGTCATGGCAACGAGATAATTTTTTCCGCTCTCACACAGTTTCGCCGTTTGGCCGCTGGCGAAACTGTCAGCTGCGGGCACGGTGGCTGCAGAATGATGCAGCCTTTCGGATGCCCGTCGAACGAACACTATCTGATTCCTCGCGCCGCGCGTTTAGCCCCGCCGTGTCTTCACCTAAAGAGTGTATCTTACACCATGAACTAGCCCAAGAACACTCCCAATTCTTTGAGGGTTGATAGCCATTGCTAAGTCGTATTTCGACACCTATAGCTTGCCTCTGGCGCCAAATTTCCTCTGGCACCAACTTTCCTCTTATGTTGACAGCCAGAGAGAGGTACTGCTGGAATGTAACAGCCCTAATCACGGAAACTACGCCTGCCTCCCCACAAGCTTGTAGAAAACCATGTGATCCGCTGGTGTCCTTTGACATTATCATTTAATGAGTGGCGACTGTGTTGTTGCAATCTTGAAACATATTTCGAAAACGTCGGTGAGCTTGTTTGTTCGGTTTCTGTCATCGTCGACAGTTTCGGGTTCATATGTAATCGTCACATTAGGAGTAAGCAGCCTGATCAAATGGGGTTAGCTTTTAAAACACACGTGGCAGAGCATTTTTTTTATTTCCATTAAGCGTTAGCCATTATAACTCTATGTCCATCATTGATATGCTAGTAATGATGATTAATTTCGTCGGGCTGAAAATGCAAATCGCACATAGTCTTTTTTGTGTGGCAGGATTGAAGAAATAATAATAATATAAGACAGACAACACAACTATGATCTATGTGTTGTTTTGTTTTTGTCTTACGCTTATGGCCTGAATGTCTAACAAGCGTGAATGTCAAATCGGTCACGTTACAGGTGAGACGGAATGTACAACGAGACGGAAGATCCAATCGAGACGGAATGTCCAACGAACCTGAATGTCCAACAAGTCTGAATATCCAACGTGACGGAAGATTCAACAGATATGTAATGAACCTTGCATAAAATTTAGATTTTATTTTTTTGAATAGTTTATTACTTATAGTTATGGAGGTCGTTTCGGTGCGTGGTCGTTTCGGTGCCGGGCTTTTTGATGTACGACTATTTTCGTGCGCCGCTGAGCTTGTCCCTCTCAAGTTTCCTTTGTCAAGTCCCCCGAATAATATTAACATTATGTTCGTGGATTGTGTCAGTTGAAAATATAGATAAAACTGCGCAGGTGTCGTTATTTCCGCTCTTAGGGCAACCCTTTTAAAGTGCTAATTTCACTTTCCACTTATGTTTTGCAATGACTACCGAACGAAGGTGAAAGCTCAAGGAATTTCAGATTGGTTTTTACGATCCCCAGTGTCGTGGTTCAAGTCAACGGGGGATCGGTGGCCGAGTGGGCTAAAGCGCACACCCAGCTCGACGCGCGTGGAGCGAAAGCTCGCGCTGCAGAACTCAGAGATCCTGGGCTCGAGCCCCACCCCTGCCCGTTTCGATCTGGATGAGCATCGTACCGGCGTGCGGTCGTGTATCACTACTGCGTGGTGCACGTTAAAGACCCCAGGCTAGCGGTTGTACCGCACTGGCTAAATTGCTCATCTACAGCTAGTGACTCGTCGCAACTTTAAATGGCTGACCAACTACACGCTGTATAAATATCCCCACAACCCCCAATTCAAGTCAACCGTCTTAGTAAAACAGGAGAGTGCACGGTCGACGGCACAAATCAATTTATATAAAAGAGCGACATACGTAAACAGAAAAGATGACTACTGCCTAAGTATTGACACATTTACAGTTAGAAATGTCTTGAATTCTCACGTCCCTCTTCAGGTTGCTGACATCAAGCGCGGGGGTCACCAGTGTCCGTTGAAATTTGATGATGTGTTCTCGACGGAATCCGATGCTTTGTACCAGGGGTCGCTGCCGAGGTATCTCCGGGCTCTGTTGGAGGTGGCCCAGGTAATGCCGATAAATTATCCGCTGGCTACCAGGGTTTGTCGCCTTGATACTTTAGGTCCCTGTAGGGGGCTGCGGGTCCGAGTTACGGTGGAGTCGGCGTGCATCTGCGGTTCACGGCGTAGGACTGCAGCTTTCTCGGGTCACCGTTGAATTCGTCTGCTTCTGTCGGTCACGGCTGAGGTATGCAGCTTTCTCGGGTCACCGTCGAATCCGTGTGCATCTGCGGGTCACGGCTGAGGTATGCAGCGCTCTCGGGGCACCGTCGAATCCGTCCCCTGCTTGAGCCCCATCTTTCCGAGCCTCTTCTTTCCTTTCTCTTCACTTCTTACCGCCTTTTTTTCTCATTTAATGATCAGGAAAAACAGAGAAATTAACCGAAGAAGTCTCGGTTGGCTACTCTTTCTTATTGCCTAACCTGTCTCTTCCTCCTCTTCTCTTTTTCACCGCGTAACGTGACACCCAGAAACAAACATTCGACACTCATATCAAAATCGGTGATAAAATACAGCGTTCCTTCCATTGAACCTTTTTTCAGGTACAGTCCTAAAGTTGTGAGTTTTGTAAAGATCCCAGAAAAGTGTGGCGAGATTTTTTTCCCGGTTATCTTTATTGCGGTGAGCTTCTGTCTGGGATTTGATATATTGGCGCTGATCGCGACGATTCGTTTTACATGCTTTGGCCACCATAGCGATCGCTGTCGCAGTTAAGTATGTGTTAATCAAGAAGTATGTAGTTTTAATAATTCACACAATACTCTCTAGGTGCTTTATCTTTTGTCTGCAATACACAACGAGGACGTGTGACATGTCTGTCAACGGTGGCTTCGCTTCCGTCGTTTCCGCTCTGCCCTTTCTGGTCACATGGCATGCAGCAACAGCACCGACGCTACGGCACACGGTACCATGACAAGGCTTTGATCCGACTTAAACTGGTTGGAGCACGGTCGCAGAGCCGCTGCGACAGTGCGACCGCGATTTTAGTCGGAAGAGCTAGAGGCGCACTTTTGTCACGAATGACAATTGATGAGTCGATGAAAACTGAAGCAAACTTAACGTTCAATGGGGCGAACTTGTGCCCAAAACAAAGTAGAAAAAGGCTAGCGTCGCCGGCGTCAATGGCGGCGTAACAGCAGGATCGGGCGGTCGGGCGAGACCACGGTGCAAGAAGGACACGGCGGGGCTGAATGCGCGGCGCGAGGGATCAGATAGCGTTCGTTCGACGGGCATCCGAAAGGCTGCATCATTCCGCGGCCACCGCGCCTGCGGCTGACAGTCTCGCCGACGGCCAAACGGCGAAACTGTGTGAGAGCGAAAAAAGTGATCTCGTTGCCATGACACCCCGGTACACCGTTGTGTTTCTGCACGTGCGACAACCTCACTGGAGCTCTGCGCGTGTGGAGCATGAGGCGGCACGAGTTGTCTTGTGCACTGCTGCCTGCGTCTTACACCGTGCCCACGGGTCGACAAGTCATCCGCCGGCGCCGCTTGAAACCATAGTGAAAGAGAGAAAGAGAGAGAGTGAAAAGCGAACTTTATCGGCACGTCGCGAGGAGCGCGCTGTCCTCACCTGAAGAGTATTATCTTACACCAAATACTCTTACACCGTGGGCGAGACTAACCTCGGCTTGCCACACGGAGCACCTTTTGCTGCCGCGTGGGTTTCTGGAAAATTCGTCCTAGAGCGTCCGGCGCGTAGAACACTCGTAACTCGATCAGACAAGAGAGTTCTCGAATTTGCGAGAAAGCCAAGTAGAAAGCATAAATAAGAGAACATTCCGCTCGCTGGAATCGAACCCAGGTCGTCCGCACGACAGCCAAGCACGGTAACCATTCAGTTACTTACGCGCTTGCCCAGCGACGCGCGTAGGCACTATTTTTCGGCAAAAATAGACCCTTTCCGAAATGCAGCCTGGTCACTTCGATAACTATCATCACCTGATCTGTAGATGCTAATGGCGGCGTTTTAATGGCTGGTGAAGAAAACAATAAAAGACAGGCACCGATGCGGAGTCAGTATTCCCGACGTTAGTTCGCTGTTGTTCGATGTCATCGTGACGAGACATAGAAGCTTTTGTGCACTAAGAATTTGAGTTTCTCATGTAAATCTTTCGAATTTTCGGCTTTGGCACGCTCCAGACAGCTTATCACAATAAAATGTGGTGAATTTTATAAATAGTTTTACTCAATTAGGCGCCTCTTACAAATTGGTACTTTTTTTTGGAACCATCTAAATTGAAACAAAAAGAGAAGTTACTATAGAGGGAAGAACACCGTAACTTTCGCACGTCTGCCGTTGACGATTGGGACCATAGATTTTAGTCGCCGTCAGCCTACAACCATTTAGACAGATATTTGAGCCACTAGATGGCACTGAGTTTCTGAAAGGTCTATTGCAGCCTGGAAAACGGGCTAAGCTACATTCGGCGATTGAACCGCATTCACAAACCGATTCCTAACGCGATTGCTAGACAAATGCACAGCCGGCAGATAGGTCGTTGTTGCATGCTTCCCTAGAAAAAGGGAACACGTCAAACGATATATCACAGCACAGCATTGCACAGCATTGCTACACTACACAGCAAGAATACAGCACAATTATTATTTTAGTAGGAAGTGTGGGACTGGATTGTGCCGTAATGCATGTCCGATAAACGATCAGATTATTGTTCTTGATAGAAAATGCTGAGTAGGACAACACCCGTCAAATGTAGATGCACGTTTGTCGTGAGCAAATAATGTCCCTCCCCGAACATTACGCATCACAAAGTCTCTTTTAGATGGCTGCCGGCATCCGTCCTGTTCGGGTGCTGTGCCGTACAAAATGGACTTTTGCTACTAGCCGTATTTTTGGTACATTCTGCTGCTTGCTGAAGTTTATCGCCCTGCGAATGGTGCGGTATCGGGGTATGTTTCCTTCGTTATTGTCTATTTGTGTGGACTCTTAAGCCGTAGTCTTATTTTAGCAACGAATGCCAAGAACCAACACCAACCAACGTCGATGATCGAACAACAAATGTTGTCAAGCAGTGGGCATTCGCCGTCAACTTTGGCGTACATGACTTAAACACATGCAGACACAAAAACTTTTTACATCTGGGGCTGTTGTCAGTTAACAATCGTACAGACAACCTAGTGAATGCCATTAAATGAATTTTTCAAGTGTATGGTTATTGCTAGCGCATGCCATGACCTTCAAGAAAAAGTAAACACTCGCTCATCATTTTCAATTTTATTTTAGTTTTGTTTTAAGTCTTCATATTCTGAGGATCTGACGATTACAAGGTTCCACTGGGATTACACGGTATTGGAACAGAACGTCTCATCCCACATTCACTGGAAATTTCTTTGGTCATGATCATTTTTACAAGGAGGGTGCACTCGGGCCTCTACTATCATTCTGCTTGTCAACCCGATCGGAAGTTCGTTTTATTTTAACTGATTTCTCTGCTCTCACAGGACCCGGCAACCGTTTAATTACATTCTTTTTTGGTTCAGGGGAATGTGAGTTCCGCACGCTCGGTCGTGCAACTGCCGCACAATACACATTTGTAATGAAGTTTTGATTAATATCGTTACGTCACAGTTTATACCTACGCTACCGCATCTCAGCGTACAGTTTGAATAATTAAATTTGGCACTACAAGCAACACAAACAACAGGAGTGAACTTACCTCCACGTTGATGGAAAGGTATCCCTTTCTGTTTCGAGAACACTTCCACATCGGGACCGCCGGGTCCCTTTATCAATGCGCCCAGTCACGCCTGGAAACGTCATTTCGCAGCAGCCCCGGATTAACGCATCAATGTTCGCCGCGCCGGCCGGAACTTCACCAAGCGGGCGAAGAGAGTCCGATGTGAGGAGCCGAGAAACTCGCTCCGCAACCCGGCACACTGTCGGCTGCGGCATCTTCACAAGGTTCCCGTAACAACTTGAAACGTCCCGGCACCATAAAAGCTCGAAGCAACGAAGAGCTGCAGCATTGGTGAGGGCGTCAGGCCCTGAATATTCGCGCTACCGGCAGAGACAGCGGAATGCTGGCTACGGTCGCCTTCGTGGAGCGGTACCGCACGAGACAGTTCGAGGTCAGTGAAATGTTCTAGTGGGTTCAGGTGATCTCTGAAACACCGTCTTGGCACATGTCTCAACTGGCTATCGCCTGCGTCGTCGTAGAGGATCTCTTCCGCGCTTAGAACGATGTGCGTGAACTCCGCGAACGACTCGTCGGCCGCCATGCCACTCCAAACGCAAGTCGAGGAGCTTCTCGGGGCTGCACCGGAGTTACCTTGAGATTTTCGAGGAAAGGTGTCGAGTATTTCCTGGAGCCGAGGAGCGTTTGGAGTGGAGGTCGGTTTATGAAGCGTCAAACCGCCCTCGAGTGCGAGTTTCGAGTGGAGTTTGAGTGGAGATCGAATCAGGGACAGTTTATAAATTTAACTGTATAAGTGTTTTTGTTTTTTTTTGAGCTGTACTTTTTTGTTGGTTTAGTCGCAAATGTTAGCCAATTAAAGAGCTCTGGGCATGCCAGCGGGGCTTTTTTAGATGACTATATACTTTTATAACTTGGCGAACCACGCAGTAATGTCCCAAATCTATGATTTTAGTGGAACGCATTCTAAAGTACGTACATTTTAATGTTTTGACCAACAGTCACAAAAAAGGCCAGCCTGGTCAGCCGGCGTTAATTAGACACACACTTGTCCATTTATACTTTATTTTATTACCTCAATATCAAACATAGATTTAGTGTTTCTGTTAGTTATACAATGCAACATATTTATAGAACGTTTTAAACAAATATTTATGAGAAGACACTGGGACCACTTCTCAGAAACACCTTGAATGCTTTCCGCAGTTATACATGTTTATTCAGGAAGGCCCGGGCCTGTCATGTTAGCTGTACGCTTTACACATCTTCCATTCTTGCATACTCCTTTAAATAAGCCCAAAAATCTCTGGGGAAGAGAAATCACAATAAAAGTATAATTTTAAGACCATCGTACAAACTTCATATTGCAAAATACAGACGTGTTTGCCATCAGAATCAAACCTAAACAATCAATTTTTTTATAAAATATTATGAACTAAATATTTTTACAACGTGTTTGCATGATTAAATAACACTGCATGTTTTGAAGTTTCCACTGATATACACTACGCTTAATTTTTTTTTCGCGTCGACAAAACAGTATTTAGAGATGTTTAAATTGCGGTTTACAAACGCTTTCAGATTATGTGGTCTATCACATTTTCCTTTGCTTGGACCTCGTTTTATTAATCTAAAACTCACCCAATTAATAAAAACAGGAGAAACTGTTTTATAAAACAACGCATTTTCGTACATGAGGCAGTGTACCCTCAAGGATAGTTCTGTAACTTCACGTACTGATGATCATCACTAAAAAGAATATAATATCACTCTCTTACGCTTGTTAAAGAGTGCCAAAATTCAAAAGAGAGGAATGTTACTGTCGGGTGGACCGCTTTTTGGGGTGCTATAATGATTAATTAATGGCGAGTATTGATAATTTGCGAATGTTTCAAATAGGATAGTATCTAACAATGTCCGTTAATCAAAGCTTCCGATTTCCAACACGCAACATACAAAATTTAAACAGGAACTGCGCGAGAAGTCTGAAAACGATAGACGAAATAGGATTATTATTAGTACTCAAGATAGAAAGAGGTTATTGGACGAAGCCATCTCTGAAACAACTTTTCACTGAAACACCGATCTGAGAAAACTTTTAAGAGTAGCTGAATGTCAGACCTTTTGTTGGTTAATGTGGTACGAAACAGTAGCAGACTAAATTGTTTAATTTCGAGTTATTGTAACAGTAAATTCTATGCACTTCACGCTCTCATTCAATCTACTACGTCATGCATAAGAAAATAGTCATGACTTGTTTATTTCCTGCCATTCTAGATGTTAATTAATTCTGAAATAGTTGGCTGTCGTGGGATTCAAGGTAGTTCCGATATCAGTTTGGCAACGTAGGTGATTGAGTTAGACGCCTATTGATTAGCGAGGACGGAATAAACCATATTCAAAATTTGTGATACGTTCGTTTGTCATGCGTTTGCAGTAATTAAAATAAAGAAAACAAAAACGCAGCAAAATATTTGTGACGGGAAGCAGAGGCAAGAAAGACAACAAGGAACGAAGCACACTTGCATCATGTCTGATATACTTAGTTAAACGGAGCATATTACGCGTAAAAAAATGATTTTGTTGTTTACTAGTTTATAGCCGTCGAATCCAATGAACAGGTAGGTAATTTGTATTCTCAGTTCGAAAGCTAGACTTAGCCTAAAACTTTTATGGGGCTTTTAGTTCGAACAGATGCTTCTGGTCACAATCATCTTATCTATTCTTGAGACCGACTCAAGAACTTCCCAACGCAACCACATTCTCAGCTAGTACTACGAGCGTGAACGATGTTGACAGCTATAGTCACTGACAGTTTAAGAAACTGCAGGGCGTGGCTTACTTTGTTCGCACTTCTTGCTTTGGGACTCGTTCCTAAATGTTCTTGTGAGCTAAAAACGCAATCTAATTGACTTCGAAGCAACAGTAAATTGATCGGGACTCAACACGCCCCGTGTTTTTTAGGCTGTTAGTGAATATAGCTCTTCTCAATCTTTATTTAAGTTTCCTATAGCTCGTGCCAGCGGCTGCTAAAACTGGTTCCCGACCCTTTAAAACAGTGGCTGTTTTTGCTGCTCAACGAGGCCACCCGGAGTGTCGAAGAATGCTGCAAGTTTGTCGAAAACGTTTGCGAGGAGTTTAAAAAGATTTCGATATTGTTTCCTATGATGTTTGAAATTATACGCAAAACAAAACTGCGTGAAATCGACTAAGCTCAGGTCCGAATAAATCATATATCAGTGCAGATTTATATGCAGAAGGCAGTATGACTACTCTGATTGTTTACCTGTGGTTTTGCGTAACGTTCACATATCCAGATGAAGCTCGCGCTTCTTAAAGACGTTGACCGCAAGAGACGCTATATAGTGTTATACTAAATTTTATAAAAAAAAAAAAACAGCAGCAGAACTTAAATTTCCTGTTATTAAAATAGAAAGATGAGAACGGCAGGGCGACCCTCTCGGATGCCTGGCCTCTAGCGCGCGCTTGTTGCCTTCCTCTATTTTTTGGCTGCACGTGCGTGCTCGAGGCTCATGAAACGACGAGGCGTTATCGAATCTAATAAGCTTGCACTAGGAGTAGTTATGCCTCTCTTATGTTTTCAACCTGTCAGTGATTATAATGACTAGGGTGGAGCTATTTTAATGGAGGAACTGGCACTCCAGCAAAGATATGTTTTATGATTTTGTCTTTTATGATTAGTCAGAGATGTTTCACAATATACTGGCAGTGTATTCGGCGGTTCTATACCACCGAAATTATACCCACCCTGCAAGGCGTTCCGTCCGGCTTATGCTCGAGGGTAAATCCCGGAATAGAACGGAACCCCCAACTTCCATGTTGGCACTTAAAAAGGCAATGTGACCAAAGTAGTGGCTGAAAGGGAAATGACGAAGGAGGCAAAAATACAGTATATTTAGTTTGTGAAAACCTCTTGAACTCACGAAAACAATGTAACTTGAAACTGCCTCAGATATATGTCCGATGACGAATTTTAAGTGACATAAAAATTGTATCATATTAGTGTTTAATGACATGTCGAACGGCCAACTGAATTAGTTACTTTCAACGGGCAGATTGCATTTTGAGGTATTTAAACGGAATCTAATTTATAACACACGGTGTCACCTGTGCGGATATTCTAATGCACAAATAAATCATATTTATAATTATTTAAATAGATGAACGCTGAACTCTACCGGAACAAGCCATAAATTCAGAGTGGGTTCCTCAAATTTATCAGTAAAACAGAGCAGTATATTTTATACATATATCCATCTTCGATTCTCAGGCAAGTACGCGTTTTGTTGTGCCCCATCAACAGAAGGAAGAGAAAAATGTCAATCTCAACAAGTCTTTCTCCGATTGTTAGAGTATACAATGAAATAAAATTACAGTATAATTTTGAATATAAAATAGTTATACAGGGTGTATTTTAGGCTCTACAGATTTGTTTACAAAAGCAGTGAAAGCTAGAAGAAAGCGGTTTGTGCAGGTGAGTTTTACGGCCAGGGGGACACAGTGAAGGGAATATTCATCACAGGTTGAATAACTAACTATAATAGGCTATTTCGTTCTTAGCCTGAGACTGAGGCCGGAAAAGAGGAAAGTTTCCGCTTTTCCTGCCTCAGTCTCGGGCTAAGAACAAAATGGTTAACATCCACCAGCTCGCCTGCGAACTCACTGCATTATCATATAATATGCTAATTTGTGTTAGTCAAAGTAAACATATTGTTTTAATAAGAAACTTGCTCAGTGTAATCAAAAACAACAAAACCAATTCATTTTAGAGAGACTTGGATCACGAGAGAAGCACGATGGAGGCGCTGAAGTTTCCACTCGTGCAGCAGGACCATGGCTCCCGGTGCCATAACACGCTTTCGTGGTTTATTCGTCTCTGCTCAGCGTTTTCTAACCACCAGCCTTTCGCTGTTACACGAGGGGAAATTATATACTCTAAGAAAGCCCGTGCGTCTGCTTTCCCGCACAACACTCGGAGAGCCATCACCGCAACTTACAAAGGCAGCTCAGCGAATGGCGATGCCGAAACATATATTTAGACCGAAAAACGCAGTCTGTTTTGTGAGATTAAGCAATGTGCAACGTCCCGCTTGCATTGCTTAATGTCAAAACTTAGACTGCTTTTTTGGTCTAAACATATGTTTCGGCATTGCCATTCGCTGAGCTGCCTTTGTAAGTTGCGGTGATGGGCTCTCCGAGTGCTGTGCCGGAAAGAAGGCGCAGTGGCGTTTTCTTAGAGTGTAGTGTACTACTGCTCTGCCCACGCTCTCAAAGCATTCTAAAATTACTTATTTGGTGTTTTTGTGAGGCTTAGCGAAACTCTAATTAGAACATTATGTTTATTTGTACTGGTTAAGTTAGTTAATAAAGGAAGTTAATGAACAAATTTTAGTTAGTTCGTAGCGGTCAAGCGACACCACAATTAAAAGGATCCAAAATCAAAGGAGCGACAGAAAACGGTCCTGCTGTCTCTGTGTTCCCTACCAGTTCAGCACAGCTTTCTTTCTCTACGTTTTACCCTGACTGAATACTTCAATATCAAGCTGAGATGCCGGGAATATGTTCGTTGTTATGAAAAAAAAAAAAAGATCCATCGTTGAATTTTTAGGAAATGCGTTAGCATAACCCTCGGGAAGCGCCACACACGTCCCTCTTCGGGTAACGCTAAAGCTGACCCCTTCATTCTTTTTGGTTTTGCTTTCCCTTTTGGTTTTTGGTTTTCCCTTTTGCTTCCTCTATTTCTGCCGCCTCTTTTTGGCTTCGTTACAGGGTCAGTGTTAGCGTTTCCCAAGGGTCATTGTAATAGATTCCCTAAGAATACACCAATGGATCTTCCTTTAAATTGTTTCGGGCTTCTGCCGCACGCAGACCCGCGTGGGCTTTCCACTTCTTGCGCCGTATTTCGGGCAGCCGAACTAGGCGCTGCTTCCACACCTCTGTGTCGGTCGCCCGCATTGGGCGCTCCGCAGCGGCATCCGGTGCCTGATGCCTCTTGCCCTGTTCACCGGTCTCCCTCGCGCGCATTGGCTTCCGCCCCGTGACGTCGCCTCCCTCTCGCCTTTGTCCTTCCACTACTCTCCTCCTCCACACGCGGCGCGCTTCCCTTTCCACGGTTTTGTCCGCAGAGGGACGGCGCCAGCATTTCGCTGTCATGTTGGTACTAATGCTAATGCATTATTTAAAAGGATTTTATATCACTCAGGCCATAATTCTACACAAAGTGGCCGACATGCTTGAGGCCGATTCCAATACTTTTGCATTCGTTCAATAATTCCATTTTCGAATTACTTGTTATCTAACCATCTACTAACTCTAAAATACATTTACAGTTCAATTTAGAAGTTGGCGCGAGTCCTGTGTTCTTCTCTCCGTTTTTATATTTTCGTGCTATGTATTTCCTTTTCCCAGACATGAACAAACTTGACTGAACCGCATTCTTTATATTAGGTTAGAGGTTTCACGAGATGAAGGGGAGCTTATGTGACACAACGTATCTGCTCTTACCCATGTCCTTGTGCAATTCGGTTGAGCTGCTTGAGCTGTAACAAAAAAAGTATTATAAAGTTTGCGCAAAAGTATTACCTCGTGTAGTCGTTCAAGTTTTTATAGTAGATTTAGAACTTTGGGAATTTGGGTTGAGTTGATAATCATTCATAAAATTTCATCCGGGGCGCCGGAAGTTGATGTCATCGGTAGAAGGTAGCCATTGTGCCCATCAAAATATAACGCACGCATGGAGGCATTTGAGGTAAAATTACCACTGCTCAGTGAAGTAAGTTGCTTTAGGCTCCAATCAGTGGCAGCTGAAAAGACGCAGGGTGGTGCTGATTTTGTTCTTCTGCTCGTTTTGATATTTGGCCCTTTATCGGATAATGCCGCCATCTGACTGGCGGCGGAGAGTTCACAAAACTCATAGGACTTGCAACAACCTGCTTCGCTCGAGCAAAGCTATATTTATTATGTCCTGATATATATAAAAAAAATATTGCCGGCAGTGGGTCCAGAACAAAAGTTGGACACGGTAGTGTCTTCTTCGTTAGCTTTCATTTCGGCGCACGCAACACATAAGAAATGTGTCACAGTTCTTGGGACCCTCATAAGAGCTGCCATAACTGTGCTGTCTAGTCGGTGACACCACCTGCAGACCCCAAATGAAAACAATCTTAATGAAACTTACTAAATATAAGTAACTTCGTAAAACATAATTTGCAGCGTATTGGTGTTTCCGAAATTGCGTTCCATAATTACAATTACCATACACATATAGGTAGAGCAAAATGCCATCAAAAATAATTGATCGAGTGCCTTTATTCGAGATGGTAGAAAAATACATATTGCAAATAATTAATGATTTCGATAGCTGCTTCCCTAGCTAATATACATGACTCCGAGAAGTCTAAATTTATTTTTATGTTACTAACAGCAGTAAAGAAAATAAAAAAGTAGAGTATAACGGTGAATGATCTAAAAATGTATATTCTGTTGTGGCCTTGAGCTACGGGACCACTTTTCTGGAAGTAGTCAACTTTATATTTAACCATTTTCTAGCTACATAATATATTCAACACCAATACGTGATTCAAGAATAAAAAGTGTAGGGGATGCTAGGCTTGTCATATTTCTAGGATGTTATTTGAAATTGCGATATCATAAAATTCGTGAACATTTTCTTTCTGTATTAATTGCCTAGGCAGTTAGCATAAACGAAAATAAAAATTAATAACAAAACATTGATATAGAAATATATAGCCATATTCTAATGAACTCATCACAACCCTACATAATTGGGGGGCTATAAATCTTACCAATGAGGCACATTGCTAGAAGGCCCAAAATGCAGCTGAAACGCATTGTCGCTGTAACCACAAAAGCTAGTGATTCGGGTTTTGAAACATTTCTATATATACTCAATGTCTGCCTTTTGTTGAGTTTATGGTAAAGGTCACAAAGCAAACACATCGTGACCTTTTCTGTCATGGTTCATAATTTCGTTTCCGTGGAGCTATGATTATTGTTTTAGGAATTGCTATTTTTTTCTTCTCACAAATCAGACGTTATGGTGTTTGGGGATAGTTTCTGCTCGCGTAAAAGTCGCCCTTTTTCCACGTAAGTTGCCCACTCATAAACTTTTATTTACGTAGAAGCTCGGCAGTAGCCATTTTGTTTATATTTTTCTTGTTAGCAAGTATCTCATCATGACTATTTTTTTTTCAATTTCATACCCATAAACAACCACTAATCTACGATGTGGCACATATGTAAAACGTTCTAAACTATACGAAAATAAATGCATATAAAAAACCTCCCAAGCAAGCGAAAGCAAAAATGCACATCACAGCTCGTTTTATTAAATTTCTTTTTTCTCATGTGTCATGCTTTTAAACTCTAGTCGGTGAGACATCGGGTGCCGTTTTTTTTTAATTATTGTTTTTTTAAAGTATATTTTTCAAGCAACACGCCATTTTTGGACGAACATCGGCACACCACTGGCAAATATTGGCTCCTATATTGGCCCTAACGTTGGTTTTCTCGAAAGCGCTACCTGGTCCAATGTTGGACCATTCACTAATGCCAATGCTGGGCCATGATTAAAACAATATTTAAACTAACATTAGACCATCATTTCATCTATCGTTGGACCGCCATTTAACCAGCATTTAAGCCAAGGTTGGGTATCAATTTAACAAGTACTTAAGCCACCATCGGACCACTGTTGGTTTTGGGTCTTACAACCAATATTGGCATATTGGTTTAATTATTGGCTTATCCAATATTGGTTCCCAACAGTATGCTTTGGCTATTTGAATTTCGGCATTTGATTTTCACCACGTGCTAGACTATTTTCGGCAGCCATTTTGGCGGGTGTGCAGCTTTCTATTCGGATGTATTTATAGTGTTTAGTAGAACACTATAAATAAATCTGAAAAGATAGCTGCAGTGGACAACTCACATTCACTGTGAAAAAACCTAAGTCAATACTGCATGCAGGGCAATGCAAACGTCTGCAATGCAAATTGTACTGTAAATACATTTTATTTAGAATTTCGATGGAAGAAAAAGGAAAACAAAAATGAGTTCCCGGATGCATCACTGCAAGATGTGAACAGGGCCCCAACTTGATGGGGTCCCATGGAGGGGCTAGGCACAGGGTTCTGAAAGAGGCAGAAGCGGGGCCTGGATTTAGCTGAAGGGTTTCAGAAGCCACATCTCTACCAGCACCAACTAGGACACAGCATACCACTGTAATCTGTAATATTCCTTTACTTTTTTTATCTTCGGTCACTTTCACTTCTCTCTTACCAATGTAGGTTATGAATATTAAAATAAATATAGCTTCATTATTTGTCGACCTTTAATTAACTAATTGATTAATCGGTTCAGTTACTCTCCAAGCATCAAATCTCAAAAAGGCCTACAACCGTTTTTTTTAACATTTACTTTTCAAACTTTCTTTTCCTTATTAAATGACTAGTACATACGCAAATGCGCATACATACGCAAATGCGGAACGACTCGCTCCTGCGAAAACTACGCATCGCACGGGAAAAAAAACGGCTGTGCGTTTGACTAGAGCAGGTAACAAGCTACTGCGTGGAATATGTCATTTAAAATTATCCAATCTGGTACTATTCTATTTCTAGAGAGTCGCAGTCAGTCATATTTGTTAATTTCTGTATTCGGCTCGACCGCTTTAAATATTTTTATTTATTGATTATTTTGGGTTTTCAAATACGTATTTGATCTACCGCCTAGCATCGGTCAGACTAGAACACCACTCTATATGGTAGCTAGCTGCCAGAGTAGCGCCACTTTTTTCCGCATGTCGCCTCTCGCTACGATTGGTGAGTACGTTACCATGGAGGCGGTTTACCCCGCAGTGTGGGGCAATATTGATCAGCGTACCGTTTTCGAATAATAATCATACGGGTCTAAATGGTCAACATCGTGAGCAAACACTGGCGTAATTTTAACCAATAACCCGGCTACACTTTAAAAAGGGTTTCTTTACTTTAAACATCATCGAAGCCACAACAATTCTCTAAAATTTAGCAGCCGGTGCTACCCGCTGCCTCTCAAAGGTAAGAGATTATTTTTGCAGACCGTTCGACCACCTCGACAACGATACCCGACACCCCTTCGCCGTATTTGCGCATGCAAAGCGCAAAGGCGTCTATGCATGCCCATCGGAGCGGTAAAGTGGTCTGCTAAAACTCCCTTACCCCCTCTCCCATCGACAGGGAACCGTAACATTGGACATCGCAGTCCATAGGGTTTCCCTTCCAAGATAGCCATCTTATTTGATGTTATGTGTGTTATACATTTATTTATTCATTTATTTCAATACCCTCAGGGCCAACGGCATTACAGAAAAAAATGGGTTGTACTAAAAAAAAATAATTATACAATGAATAACTTAAAAACAAAGCACATATTAGTTGTGCAAAATCGAAATTAGTAACAACCACTGATCTCAATGACAATTGCTGGATGGCGTTTGCCCGCTCCGCGAATGCGGTCACTGGCGGCCAAGGAGGTTATAATGGGCAGGAGGTGGCGTCCCTATCCCCAATGCATAGAGCGAAGTGTAACGGAAGTAGGCGTGGCCACGAGCTGCGACGAGCATTTCTTGACCAATGGCAACGTTACTAGAACTCTCAGTTGGGAAACTCACCGTTGAAACCTGGGCCGCTGGCGTCCACCGAGACCGAGCTAAATGCGACAACAGCGCCACTCTGTATCCTTCGTCTTAACTGTGGTCGCCTTGAGATTTTAGAAAGCATGTTTTTGCGTAAAAACTAACGGCAAAACTCTTTTCTAGTAACTTTTATTGGAGTTTAGTACAAAATGGGGGTGCGTGTTGTTTTCTAAAATCTTTAGTTCGCAAGGTTTTGCAGTATATTTAATATTGTTTTTATACAAGCCTGCCTCAGCGGGGATTTCAGGTAGCGCATCCCGAGTTAGGCGCATATTAACCACGGTAGTAAGCCGCGGCGCGTCCGCTTGGGAGTCGGGGGTGGTACCTCGGAGCCCCTTCCACAGTATCTGTTCTGGCCCCAGAATGGCCGCTTGCAACGAAAATGGAAGTCACGTACAGTTCCTGGATCTGCCCGCTGCGGGAGAAGTGGCGGCGTTGGGATCGCCATTAGCTCGGTTCTCGTGGACGGATCGGTGCCACTTTTTCAGAGCAGTCTTTATGGCAGTTTCCCAACTGAGTGGTTCTAGTAACGTTGACCAATGGGAAGCCTAGTGAGTGGGCGCCGCCATTAATTTCGGTGCAAACAACCGCGTTGCCATGACATTTCCGTGGCAACGCGATTGTGTGCACCGAAAGTAATGGCGGCACCCACTGTTATTTGAAACAGCGCTTAACGGGAGACTTTTAAACCGGTATGGTCGGAATTGGATGAGATTATTATAAACGAACGCCTGGTTGCCCAGCAGAAAGTAAGTGACTAGAATTGAGACGCTCTAGACGACGCAATGTGAAGGACTTGGCGGTGCGCAACGCATTTTTTAATAAACAGCAGCAGTTCTGTGTCTGAACGATAGCTTGCATTCTTATATTACAGTGTTTCAACACGCGTGAAATTTAATAGCGCGACTAGAGTTGAGACGCTCTAGACGACGCACCGACTGAATCGGTGTCGAACAGGCGAGATTTCGAGCCCAACACTTGCCTGACCAGTAGGACTAGGAAGTCGGCGTGTAGCGGACGCTCTCGACACCGCGCGACCGCGCCTGGAGCGTCGTCTCGAACGAGTCGTCGTAGCGCGGCTTTGGAAAGCGATCGCGAGTCAGTCATCGTAGGCACGAACGCTGAGAAGGGCATCGCGGGTTGAGAAAGCCGTACAAATTCTGCTTCGAGAAGATGTTGGTTTCACTCCGCCGTGATGAGTATTCGGGTTCGCATCGAAACATCTTTTGGTGCGCCGATCGAATCGAAAGCCAGCCGCGACAGCGAGCAGACGAAGCAGACCGCAGGCACGGAGCAGACGTAGCCTAAGCCTAACGACCGAGCGGAGAGCAGACGATGGGAGCATGGTTGAATTTAGTTTGGATGAGAGAGCGTCGGTGCGCGGGGCAGTCTGGGATTGGGTTGTTCTTCCGGCGTCGCTGGGTATGACGTCATGCCGGGTCCTGCCCTATTTAAACGTCCTTGCCGGCGGCCATCTGTTTGGTAGAGTTAATTATATCACCTCTAGCCAAGATACACCTGCTGAAGCCACCTGGCAGCCACCATCATCCATCCATGGCAGACGGCGTTTTGGCAGTTGTGGTGGCAGGCTGCCATCAAAATAGCGTGGGTGATATTCCGTGATTGATTGAAATTGTTTGACAAAACATGTTTTTAAAACCCGGCGTGAACGGTAGCCCGGTCTTTGAGGACCCGGTGAAAGTTTCACGAAATCGCGCAACACCGGGGTAGTGACGTTGATATTACTACGTAAGTATGGTGGCCGGCATGTTGACAGGTCCAACGTCGTGCGAAAAGCAGAAGAGCACTACCGCCGGAGCATCTTTGTTCTGTACTTGGATTCCCTGATGTCAACCCTTGAAGAAAAATTCTGCGAAAATAAAACAGCTCCGTGCGCTTCGTTCTTGCTGCACGTAAGTTCCCTGAAGCAGCTTTCTGAAGTTGATGTCAGGATCAAACTTTGCCAGCCAGTTGCGGAGCATTTTGATTTTGACGACTTCGAATGTGAAGTTGAACTGTGGCGTGGGTCGTGGCGGGATAGCAACTTTGATGGGGACATCATAAGCCTCCTCACGTTTGCTGAGGGGATGTATCCCGCCGTGAGCCGTGCCCTGCAAACGGCAATCACGTTCCCTGCAACGACGTGCTATCCCGAGTGTTAGTTGAGCACAATGCGACGTGTAAAAACTTGGCCCCGCTCGACGATGTCAGGTGACCCACCTTCCGCTCTTTGCATGATATCCCTTCATCGGGATAAAATCGAAACGACAGAACAGAAAACGTTCGCGGATAAACTGGTTGATGAGTTTGCGATGCGTGCGCCTAGACGGGTGCTCTTTGTCTTTCGGGATTGAAGTCCTTCATATAGCCGCGTCCGACTGTGCCGATGCAAGCTAAGGGAACCCGCGCCGAGGAAGTATGGAAAGTTACCATGGCAACTAACCATTCGGCGGTATCCCCACCGTGCTATCTTTACAACACAGCCAACGCAGCTTTCAGATGTCTTCCACGGACTACAGCTCGGGAAGTGTTTCGAATTAATGTTACGAGCCAAGACAAATTTGTGGGGAAAATTAGAGTTGTAAATTTGCACATAGGTCAAATTTGGGTAGCTTTTATTCAATTCAATGCAATTCAATGTTTATTTTCGCGTGCTTACCAACAGCTCAAAGGCCTTTGCGGTAAAGCACGAAGCACAAAATACATAATCATAACAAATATACACGCTTCAAATTATACACATGTTTTAAAACTTATACATATGGTTTACATTAATACACATGCAAACAGTTTTGGCAATTTTAGAGCAACCCTGTACAAACAAGAGGCAATTTTGTACAAAAAATATCAACATTGCAAAACTTCGTGTCTAAAACATGTTGAATTCGTGATATGGGTGACAAGTTGCTATGAATATCTGGATAAAAAACTCTGAGATTTCTAGAGTTAGCACTGACGGGAATGCGGAAGTGTAAAGAAGCAAGAAGTGAAGGACTGTCTATGGACCCATGGATCAACCTGTGCAAAAACTTAACATCCCGGACAGATCTCCTGTTATGCAGAGCGCACAGTTTTAGTTTGGATAAAATTAAATTATATTGAAAATAACATTTACGACCAAAATATCTGTCATAGACAATCCGCACAAATCGTTTTTGTATATGTTCAATTTTTTCACTCGCTGTACTAGAGATAGAGTTCCAAATAACAGATGCAAATTCAAGTCTAGAGCGTACATGAGTACTAAAGAGTCGCAACAGACAATGATGAGTGCTAAATGGTCTAGTTAGGCGGGCCATTATTCCCAACATGCGCAGACTCTGGCTAACAATGGAGTTTATGTGAGAATTAAAAGAAAGGTGATCATCCACAAACACCCCTAGATCTTTAACTATTGTGGTCCGACTTATAGTTTCATTTCCCATACAGTACATATAAGATAATGTGCTACGCTTTCTGGACAGAGACATCACTTGGGTTTTGCGGGGGTTCAAAACTAGATTGTTCAAATTACACCATCTTTGTACTGAATCGACATCTTCTTGCAGCAAAGCACAGTCAGTGATAGTGTTGACCTGCCGAAACAGTTTAACGTCGTCTGCAAACATGAGCACCTGCGAGTTTTCCACGATGGACAGTAAATCGTTTATAAAAATAATAAACAACAGCGGACCAAGATTCGAGCCCTGAGGTACACCCGAAATAGACATGAAAGGTTGTGACAAGTAGCCAGAAACCCTAACACAGTTCTGTCTTTTATGTAGATAACTCCTGAACCATGTAATATATTCAGGACCAAGCCCATAGTTCCCAAGTTTCTTCAATAACAATGCATGATTGACCTTGTCGAAGGCTTTGGACATATCCAAATATACTGCATCTACCTGACCCCGGCTCTGAACAATTGGCATAGAATAATTAAGAAATGTGCATAAATTTGTTTCAACGGATCTTCCTGCTAGAAAACCATGCTGTATAGGAACTACCTTTCGTTTAAAATAATTATATAGGCGGTTGTACATCACCTTCTCGAATACTTTTGAAAATGCATTTAAAAGAGATACTGGACGATAATTGCTGACGTCACTAGAATTACCAGATTTAAAAATTGGGACAATAATTGAAGATTTCCAGTTTTCTGGAAATATACCTGTTTGCAGCGACAAGTTAAACAACTTCTCAAGAACAGGAGCAAAAATTTCGCTGCAGCCCTTCACAATAAAATTGGGAATACCATCGCAGCCGGTCGATAGTTTAGAGTTTAGTTTTCCAATAGCCGAAAACACCTCATCAACTGTAATTCTCGTAAGAGGCAAGTAGTCATCAGACCCACATGTCACAGGCGAACTGGTGTTGACACTAGAAAAACATGAACTAAAATGATGTGAAAACTGTTCGCAAACAGACTTTGGGGAAATATGAACACCAGATCCACTGCGCAGCGTTATATTGCCAGACTCCTTCCTGGTATGTTTTTTACAAAGCGCCAGAATTCTTCAGGTCGTTTGTTTAAGCTCAGCTCCACTTGCTTACGATACATATACTGGTCATTAACGAGGAGCTTCTTTGTTAGTTCACGGCATATGCTATATTTTTCATACCAGAAGTCCAGTTTTGTCTTTTTATACAATCTATGGTAATGCAATTTTAACCTTAAATAATGTCGTAGATCCTTAGAGAACCATTTTGGATACTTCTCGGGACGTTGAAGGTGCCTAGGAATAAACTTATCCATTGCTTTATTGACTACTGACCTAAGATCGTCCACCATTAAATCAACATCCGAATTTTGTAACATAATGCTCCAATCATATTTCTTAAAATATTTAAATAACCCAAAATAATCACCGAGACCGTACGTATATCTTAGCACGCAGCAAGGTGGTATCATCCTTAAAGACATTGAAAACGAGATTGCGAGCGGAGGGTGGTAAGCATCAGCATTTACCAGCGGATCACTTATGCGAGTCACTTCCGCGATATGGAAGTTAGATAAAACTAGATCCAGAATATTACCGGAGCAGTTCGCAAACGTGTTCTGCTGCGTAAAATCATTAAAATTGATAAAGTTGAACAAGCAGGACGCTTTTTGACGCGTGCATGAGCTTGCACTGTTAATTATGCCGGAAGGCCAGTCCACCTTTGGCAGATTAAAATCTCCGTAAATTTGTACGCGATATTCAGTCATATCGATACTGTTTTCTAGGAAATGGAAGTGGTCTATAAAGATAGCAGAATCTGAGGCAGGGGGAAAATAATATGATCCAATAAGAAGGTTGAACCCATCAGCGGAAGTTATCTCCACCCAGACCGATTCTTGATATGTTTCGAGATCGTGACGTCTATGTGCGTTCAAAGATTGCCTGCAAGCTATAAGTACACCACCGCCGTATCTCATCCCGGAAGTATATTCACGATCTTTTCTAAACACAGAAAAAGAAGAAGGAAAATAGTCACTACTGGCGATACCGTCATGAAGCCAGGTTTCCGACAATGAAACAATATCATAATCACTGCCTAGTAGGTTAGACATAAATTCATCAGTTTTGGTTCTAAGACCACGGACATTTTGGTAGTATACGCTAAGATTTCGAGCCATGATCAGCGTGACCTATGCTATTCGGAACAACCACGTAATGCCGTGAGATAGGCAGCCTCCCAATAAAAGGACGAAAAAGAGAGCCATCTGGCCACACATCGGAACTGTTCAGCGCCACCAACGCTTCCTCATCAATGGCGAGATGGAACGAATTGTAGGTCGGATATAGCGTTTTTAGTCGCGTGCATATCATTGATTTGTCACCGAGGACGGTTCTTGCGGTAGCTTCAATGTCTGCGACCGTCGTGGCTGGGTCCAAACGGGACACAAACAAGCCTTTCGAAGGCGGTGCACGAGGAACCGCTCTAATGTTGCAATTTCTTGCTTGACCGAATGAGGCCTGAGGCCTTGGACGACGATCTTGGTTAGAGATAGGATGGTCACTCGCGTTGTGAGCCGTGTTGGCAGACTCACCGTTGCTCAGATGTGCGGAGGATGACGGAATCCCACGAGTCGTTGCATTTACGGGAAAATGACGAACTTGCCCCTCCTTGGGCAGGCGCCCTGAGCAACAGAAGCTACACACTAAACGAAAATATACCCAGATGGGCGTAAATCGCTTGTCCTCTAGCGCATTCCCATATGGGAGGTTTTTATACTCTGCCGTATGGGAGTTCAGAGTAATTGACTCCCATGCAGGCCAGAGTTTTTGGGGGGTGCAAGGGGGCATGTACAGGACTCCCAGCAGTACGGGAGTCTGTTCATGGATCAATGGGAGTATTTATTTACTTCCATCAGAGTGTTCCTAGGTGGATCCATGGGAGTATTCTTTCACATCCTTATGGGAGTTTTTACGTGGACTCACGGGAATATTCCTTTACATCCACCTGGGAGTTCTTACGTGGACCCACGGAAGTATTCTTTCACATCCATATGGGAGTTTTTACGTGCATTTATGGGACTATTCTTTCACATCCATATGGGAGGTTTTACGTGCACATATGGAACTATTCTTTCACATCCATATGGGAGTTTTTACGTGCATTTATGGGACTATTCTTTCACATCCAGATGGGAGTTTTTACGTGCATTAATGCGACTATTCTTTCGCATCCATATGGGAGGTTTTACGTGCATTTATGGGACTATTCTTTCACATCCATATGGGAGGTTTTACGTGCACATATGGAACTATTCTTTCACATCCATATGGGAGTTTTTACGTGCATTTATGGGACTATCCTTTCACATCCAGATGGGAGTTTTTACGTGCATTAATGGGACTATTCTTTCGCATCCATATGGGAGTTTTTACGTGCATTTATGGGACTATTCTTTCACATCCATATGGGAGTTTTTTCGTGCACTTATGGGACTATTTTCTCACATCAATCTGGGAGTTACTGCCGGGACCTACCAGAGTATTCTTTCACATCCATTTGGGAGTTATTACCTGGACCCACGGGAGTCTTCCTTCACATCCTTCTGGGAGTTATGTGTACCAACGGGGGTATTCCTTTGCATCCACCTAGGAGTTTCTCGCTACCTTTAAGGGGCTCCTTCAAAACCAGGAAGTGTGAAAGGAAAGGCATAAGCAGGTAGCATCATGCACAAAATAAATTTATTTCACACATTATGTACATTTTTTGCACACGTCGTGTGGCAAGAGCTCCTTTTGCCTTGGGCGCAAACTGGCTTAGGGCAAACTGTCAGACGGTCATTGAAATGGCCTTCAGAGCAAACTCCTTAAAAATGTCTGCGAACACCGAAGGGCACACGCAGAGCCGAGATCGTGAACTGATTCGCCGATTTTTTGGAGGAATTCATTCCGAAGGCCATTTAAATGCCCGACTGACAAGGGTATTTATTACAGTGTAGGGTACGCTAGGCTAACTGTGGTACACAAGCCACGATCGCTCTGTAGAAATTTATCAATTCCAGTGCCTTCGCCCATGGCTTCATGTAGCAGTCGCCAAAACCAAGCTCAATGAAAGTCAGCATCTTATGTTCCTTCTTTGCATACTGGATGTGAAAAATCCAGTATGCGGCAAAGAGGTATGCCACACTCTAATGGAGCCATACCATAAGTTCAAAGTTCTTCTTTAATCAGTCCTAAAATATTGAAATAAATTATCTCAAGCTTTACAGAATTTGAAAAGACATAATATGAGAGTCACAGATTTTTCACCTCAGCTTATTTATGTTAAACACCCTGACTGCTCCTTCTTATACGTCGCAGCTTGCTCGTTATCTGTGGTAGCGGCAGATGCAATTACTCTTCCTGCAATCAGTCCGCTGTTGGCCATTTTCTTCCCTGCGTAGTGCTGGAAGGGACCTGTAACCAAAAAAGCACAGGCGTTTAAGTTAAAATGTACTGACCATCAACAGAACAGATGTTTCCGACGTCATCGTATGAACCTTGCAAACCCGGTGGGGAGTGGACTTCTCTCAAAAAGTGAATTGAAGACAATTTCTTCAAAGCAATACCAATACTACTGATATTGAAAATATGGTAAAAGGGCAGAATGGTTTTAAAGTGATACTGCCACGAAATTGTGGTGCCTATTTTATTGTCTAAATGTCAACCACGTTCTGGCCATACCATGGAGACACCAATTCTTTGCTCAAAAAGACACGAAAACATTATTCAAAACTAATGTATCAGAAGATCTCCCGATATGCATCGCGTTTGCGACGTCTGGTTCTCCTTCAGTCAAAGCTATATGAAGGCTGGCGTGGCTGTGAGCTTCGGCAATTGATGGCATCAATGCACTACAAGCTGGCCATTCGAGTTGTCCCTCCCCGCTCTCCCCAGGAGTTGAATAGGCACGGGAGAAAAAGAAATCCGGGCACACATACCCAGTTGCCATGTTTCCGTGCAGCGGAGCTGCTTTTATGTGGTGTGATGTGACGATATTTGGTTTATTTAAATAATGTTTCGGCGTCTTTTTGAGCAATAAAATTAGTGTCTCCATGGTAGGGCAGAACATGGTGACATTTAGACAATAAAATTAATGCTACAATTTTGTTGCAGTAACCATAAAAAAAAAAAGAAAGAACAAAGTACACCCTTATTTTCACCAGTTCACATCAAACATGTTTATAACTGTCTACACTTTTGCGCTAGTTTCATCTTCTATCATTTCATGGCCTCAGTAACTTTAGGAGTGAGTGACAATCCCTCAAAAATGTCATCAAGCATGCAAAAAGTTCAAAGCCTGAAAAATTGAGTGTATTGCAATCTTCTGAAAAGTCACACCAAACAAAACGACCCATGGCAAAAACTGTAGGATACCTGTATTGCTGCATGTAAGCTTAAGAAACTGAAATTAATACGCATTTCTAGCAATTCACTTCTACAAACTACAGGGTGTGTTAGATAAGGACAGTCATGGTGTCCTGCCTATTATTTGTTTTCAGTCATTTTTTTATATGAGGTAGTGAAACCTGTCCACACAACGGGACGGACCTTACTTTTTCGAGATACTTCCTTGTATTCATGAGAAAAATCGCATCCGAGAGAAGGTTGAAAAAAACATTTTCCCCACTGCGCGATGACGCAACTTTGAAGGCTGGAGGAATAAAGAGTGAAGCTTGCTACACAGTCAAATTTTTAATGTTTAATGCACGCATACTTTACTGCCAGAACTAGGTAAAGTTAACTTACATTACCATATATTTCAAGCGAAATAAAATGCCAAACTTGGCTTCTTGAGCAAATCTTACGTAATAAGGCATTTTTCGGCGAATTTTTCAGTCGCTTTACATTTTTATTTTAAAGCTGCAACTTTTTGTGTCGAGTGTTTAATGTTTTGTGAACTTTTAACAAATTAATTAGCGTTCTACTGTTGAAAGTGTTTTCTGCATTGCGCCCGGAAAATTCGTCAAAATGAAAAAAGTCAAAATTTTGCAATTTTCGTGCGGCAATTAAAAAAATTAGCATTCTCGATTTTCTTTCAATTTAACCCGATGGGCCCTTGATGTCCGGTAATTAGAAATCTGCAGAAAAATGTTGCATTATTTTGTTTTAAAACAAGAAAATAAATGCGTAACCAGGTCGTGGTCACATCAATTGCCGCTGGGGCGTTTCTATCTTAACGACTAGTGGTACACGAGCGACGCATGCCGTAGTGACCGTACCTCTTCATATTATTGCCCAGGCGCCACGAAGCACTCTAGAAATAGCACGTGAACTTGGTTTCATCACTATTGTGGCTGATATTGCCAATGAAAACTGAAAGTTGCGGCCCGTCCTATCGATATTAGGGTGTTGCACTTGGCTGGTTAAATGTTCATAGTGCTACCATTTCAACTTAGTACTTTAATATTAGTACCTGGCAGACAAAGTGATTTGATTGATATTTCTGGGCATCGCTCGAAAGCTTGCTCACAAAATAGTTTGATCGATTTTTCTCGGCATCGCTTGGAAGAAGCGACATTGCAGAAGCTTCTGCCCCGACCGATGGCGGGCGTGTCTAGGGCGGAACGATAACAGCTTATATCTCGAAAAACAATGACGACTGAGTGGAAATCAAATTAGAGTTAAAGAGGATTTAGGTAGCGTAAGTGGTTCAGCGTCGCAGGCTGCAGTCAAATGTGCGCTACACAAGTCGCTCCAACAGGACCTCTTGCGACGGCTCATCCGCAATCAGAAAAGTCATGATCTGTTACTGGGTCAAGGGGTGCAAGAAAGTAATTAGCTATCTGGGAAAATATTTTTATGAAATTCCAAGAGGGTCGAAGCGTGCGAAAACCTACAGATGATTATTTCCAATTAGAATGCTCTTGGTGTGAATCAGCCAGCGCCACCACCAAACGCCAAGCCATAACACGCGCACAGGTTCGT
>JAZHYW010012286.1:0-23173 GCA_037355805.1 Ixodes ricinus
CAGAGAGGCCCGGGCCAAGGTGTGCTTCGAACAACGCCTCTGCCAAATGCAGAAAGGGCGGCGGGCAAGACAGGCTTTCAAATACATCCACCTCAAGAGGCTCTCGTCTAGGTGGGTGCGACGGACACGACAGCTGACCCTTCGGTTTCGCATAAACACCCCTCTCCTCTACCCGACTGCAGAACAACCACCGGAAAACAACCGCACGAGAGTCACCGAGACCGAAAGTCAAAGGTGGGTGGACAAGGCAGGACAGAAGCCCGCACTTGCCTTGTACGCCAAGGAAAAACGGGAAGTTAGGAAGGTAGATTTCATGGACAAAGGCAAGGGCAGTGGATTTCTGTTCAACGCCCGAGGAGGCATGCTGCAAACGCGCGTGCTTCGAGCCAAGTACGCAGACACCGACGTGCGATGCACCGTGTGTACACAGGGGGCTGAAGAACGCTGCAGGACGTCATACTGAAGTGCTCGGGCCTGCAGCCGGAGGTGCCGTGCGCCGGAGACATAGCGATGGCGCTGGGATTCCGGGAGATCGACGAGGAGGGCAACAACAATGGCGACGATGGCGCCGACAGCCCTGTGGGCAGGGTCCCGCGGCCCATACCGGTGGTAGAATGGACGATAAGAAGATTGGACCACTGGTGGAGGAAAAGCCAAGAATAAAATAACAGATAAGTTTGGCTGAAACCAGAACACTAAGATCCCCTGTTACAAAGAGGTTAGCCGCAGATCCAAATCCAAATCCATATCCATCTGGGTACTTGCTCATCAGTAGTTAATTCTTTGACATCGTCGTGTTTTGGACAGTTGAGTCAAGTTCGAAGTTGATAATGATCAGTTGCATTTTTTCAGTGGTTTTTCTTCCCAGGAGTGGTGCTAAGTGCTTGTCCACAATGACAAACTCAATCGAGTACTTCTTCTGTGTCGTTGGATTTCGGAACTGGAGTCTGCGCTTGCCCTTTGGAACAATGGTTGTTCCGTTGTACATCTTCAGGTGCAAGGGTGCTTCTTCAAGCAACTTGTTTCGCACAAACATCTAAGGAATCGCATTCATAGATGCTCCGCTGTCGACCTGCAATCTGATCTTCTTACCGTTGTCTCTCATCTCAAGCACAACAAAGATTGCCGTCCTTCTTCTTCTGCAGGGAGAGGACTTCCTCAGAGCTTGAGTCGCTCTCTCGTATCGCTCGGACGCCGTCTCTCGACTTGAATTGCTTAGCAAAGTGATTTTTCTTTCTGCACTTGCTACAGTCTTTACCCCATGCAGGGCATGCACTTTTGTTGAAAACGTGAGACTATTCGCAGCACCTGCACGATTTGGTCGCTGAAAGCTTCACATCGTGCTGTTTGGGTTCGGTCGTCTTCATGGCGTGCAAAGCGTCTGTCTCTTGACTGGTCATGCTGGGATCCTGCCTAATGCCTTGAGCTGATTCGCCGACGTTCCGTGCACGAGGCATGCCTTTCCGACAGTCTCGAGCGCTGGGTCCTCCATTTTCAACAGTTTGATGCGGACCTCTTCAATGTTGACCCCAAAAGTGACTTGGTAGCCGGTCATCTTGTCTCGCTGCCCTTCATAGTTCCAGTCTTTCGCCTTCGTCTTGAGATCTGTGGGGAGCGCATCAAAGGCTTCACCCGGCTCTTGCTTCCTGCATCGCAGTAGGTATAGAGCGTACTTTTCGTCTCTTCTGGGCGCGAAGTAGTTGTCAAACTTCTCCACCACAACGCTGAGCACTTTTCCCGTTTATAGAACGGTCGCTCTCGGCTCTCCGAAGTCCAACGTGTTGTACACGTCGATGACGCCTGATCCCGCTGGGGTCAGCAGCAGTGCGACCTTTTATTCGTCTGACTTTTTCTTTTTGACCTGCCGCTGTCACGTAAAGTTCGAAGAGTTGCTTGAAGGACTTCCAGTTTGCACAAAGGTCTCCGGTGAGGCACATTTTCTTTGGTGGCTGGATCGCCATGTTGCTCGCCATTGTCTCGGTCGGGCAACGTCGTCACGTCGTCGCGGGCGTTCGCTCATGGCGCACTCATGGTCCGACGGAGTTTGTTCGGCGCTTGGTGGGTCCTTTTACTTGTTTGCGAGCCGTTTCGCACTTCTTGCCGCTTCAGACCCCATGTTTTGTGTGTCTTTTATAGGAGACCCACGGTGCTGCATGTGAACTGGACCAACATGTTTCATTGTCTGATGATAAGGACAGCGCTCAGCAACCAAAGTCAAAACGAAACCATAATATTGTAACAGCTTGGAGCACGTGGAGCGAAAGCACGCGCTGCAGCTCCCAGAATACTGGGCTCAATCCCCACCCCTGCCCGTTCCGATCTGGATGAGCATCGTACCAGCGTGCGGTCGTGTATAACTTCTGCGTGACGCACGTTAAAGACTCCAGGAAGTGGTTCTTCTGCAGTGGCTGAATTTCTTATTTACAGTTCGGACCCTCGTCGCCCGTTGAAGCAGATTAAGTTGTAAGATGTATAAAGACTGTTTGGTGGGAACAGCGCAAAAAAGACGTAGGACGATGTCGAAGAAGCACACAGACAGGGCGCTGACTTACAACTGAAATGTTTATTGCTCTGCAAACAAAGCAATAAACACAGAAAGGCGGAAAGGGAGAGAAACAAACAGATCAAACCAATAACATACGGCATCACCCACGCCCACGCACCATCACACCTCGTCCTACGTCTTTTTTGCGCTGTTCCCACCAAACAGTATGTACCACCAACTAGCCCAACTACATGCCTTGCTGTATAAAGATACACACAACCCATTTTTTTTTGTAACCGAAGTCGCCATATGTCCATTAAACGAGTTCCGGTTCAAACCGGTACTCGCTAGGCGCGTTACATCTAGAAATGCCAGATAATAGATGAACTATAAGAAAATGAAGCACGGTTTGGCATAAATACTGAAAAATGTATTTGGAAATACAAATCCTGGAATACATAAAAATAGTAGCTAAAATAATGATACTAAATTATATCTCTAAAAATATATCGCATTACGTATGGGAAATAAATTAAAAAAAAATTCTTTGGAAATTTAATTTCAATAATACATTTTAGATTTCTGAGAGGGCAGAAATACAAATACCGGAATACGGATACTGCAATACATTTTTGAAATTTTTAAGCAGCCAAATGAGGTGAACCATGATGTTTGAAGGGGAAGTTTTTGATCCCGAAATCACTTTGCCGCAGGCTTGGCACTTAGCCTTGAAGATAATTGTTCCGGAAAAAGAAGTCTTAAATGGGCTCAAAAACGGTCCCTCAAGGATTGTCCACGGTCTCTTGCCTGACATCCTCTCTGTCTGAGAAGTGATGTGATAACACCTTGACCTTTAAATAAATCCCTATCCCCCTGGGCTGAATGCTCCGTGGGCCTTCGAGCAATATTAAATGACGATGCTGATTATGTCACCCTAAATCCCATCAAAACGTCACCACACTTTTGTCCAATAAGGGCGCCCTCGTCAACAGGAATCAGAAAACGTCACGGTGGAATGAACTGGTATTCTGGTATTTGTCAGTGTTGCTTTGAACATGAAACTTTACCGAAGCTGCTGCATGAAAGGACAATACGTAATTTGGTTGTAGGGGACCTCATTGAAGATCGTGCAGGTAGATGCATTTGGAATTTCCGAGTATAGGAGACTACGTGAAGCATCCTGGAGCACATACCTTATCTTTACTGTTGAAAAAACGATACAGCGGTATCGCTGTTGTGACAGTCCTTCCTGCCGATACGCCAACGCTATGGCGCATGGATGTCAGTCCTTAAGTTTCGGCTAGCGTCTTCCAAACAGAGACACTCGTGGAGTGCAACATGAGATTTCCGGCAAAGGTGTGAGTTCTCCAGAAACAATACGCTCGTGACGAGTCACAGGTGCACGAAGCCCGGGTCGGCACAGGGAGACCACGTCTGGCCTCCTTCCAGGGTAACGGATCTCCAGAGCAACGGGTGACGTTCACGTCGATTGATGACGTACTCTTGAGACGTGCAATATCACGGGCGCACGCGCATTCGGTTATGTGTTCAACTTAACTGCATAAATCATCCTACTACTTGAAGCTTACGCCAAGAAAGAGAGACGATTAGAAGCGGCCAATGGCTGCCAGCAAACAATGACTCATGAAATCATTACCTACGGACCTGTGGCAGAAGACGCTCCTACTTTTCTCATGTTACGCTAACTTGTTCGAGCCATCGACTACGCAACACTTCTCAAAAGAGTGAAGAGTATGCACAGAAAAATAGTTTGGAGAATCGCAAGGAACCTTGATCAGCATTGACACAATTCTCATACACCTCTTTGTCCGTGGGTCCTGATTATATTGTGATACAATGAAACATTCCAAAAATATTTCGATACAGAAATACAGATACTAGGAAAAAATGTATTGCGATACAGAAATACAGACACAAAAAGTATTTCTGAAATACTCTCGCGATACGATTGTTTCGCAATATTGCCCAACATTGGAATTAAGACTAACGTCGGCAATAGATAGGCGATTTGGACCCAAAGACGACAGATGGGAGCCGATCTCCCAGGCAGTAATCGTAACTCTAGTACTTGCCTGGCCGCTTTGGCCAACTATAGCTACATGACTGTTGAATTATCAGGAAGCAAGGTCTAACTTTGGCACTTGTTTGGCTAGTTGGTCCAAAATTGCCAGATGACAGCCGAACTACCAGGAAGCAAGCCTTTCGCTGGCATTCCTTTGGCAATATCTTTCCAAAAGACGCCATATGACGGTCGAACTTCCAAAGAAAGAAGCCTACCTCTGGATTCTCTTGTGGAGCATTAGGGTCAAAATACCTATGCTCTTGCTAAAATATTTTAGATTGGACTCAATTTGGGCTAATTCGGGCTTCCAAAGGGCTAAAACATTCAGACAATTGCCACAATATGACCCAGAGCTTTGTGCTACCAAGGATCATTTGAATACTTCTGATAAGAACGTGTCAAGACCATTTTATCCCTCACCTCTTACATCATTCAAAAAGGTCCAATACACTGTGTATGAAATAAGTCTGGCATGAGCTATATTATACCATGCGAGCACTATGTGCCCTAGAAAGGTCGGATGAAAAGAGCTCAATCTAAATTAAATATTGGCAGAATTGTCAGGTAAGTGACCACTTCCTCATAAAACAACAATTATTTACGAAATAGCGGCCCTGCAACACACTATATCGGCAGGTATATTTCACCTATCTCACATTCAAATTGTTTGAAATCTAAGTGCCAATAAGGAAGAGGATAGATAACTGAGCAAGTTGGTAAGAGTTCATGTTTAAAAACAGCGCAGCTAGGACGATGACAAAAATACGAAAAGTACAAAAGACAAGCGCTGAATCAGCGCTTGTCTAGTGTTCTCTTCGTGTTTTGTCCTTATCCCCGTCGCGCTGTTTTGCAACAAGAACAGTGACGTAAAACAGCAGCATGAATCACCGGGAGAGGTCAATCAATATGACCAGACACGAATGTACAAGACCCAGCTTGTGCGGTCGCACATGCAACGTCCAGTCCTCAATAGGAAAAAAGAAAAAGAAACGTAAAAGGAGCAAGTATATTATATCGTTTCTACTTATATAGTGTGGATTCCTTCGGAAAACAAAAGAAGAGCGTATCTTTTTTTTCGTTTCTGTTGAATCCATAATATTTATGCAACGGATGTAAGCGCAGAAGTGCTCAATGAGCTTCAGTAACTACTCTCACTTGAACATATCAGGTGCGCCTATTATACATTGGACGGGTGGCACAAGCGCGGTTTATTATAATTCTCTGACATATTAACTGTTATATCCTTAAATATACTGCAGTATTTTATCTATGGTTCGTAGCATTTAAATGCTGCTTCGTGCTGGAGATCTTCATATGTCAAATCTTTTATTCCACACGATTTTTGTTTTCTTTTATCACTTCCACAGTTTTCCACTTGTCATTTTACCTATTGATACTGGGAGAGTTTTTATAACTAAATGATTGTTTTTTTTTTTCTAATTACAATAAAAAAATGCAAGTCTTGCTCACGCGCTGATCGGTCGTAGGGAGTTAATGTCCGTTCCGAATCGTTCATGACGTCAGCGGAAAATGTGTCTTCGAGAGTCTCTCTGTCCATGAGGTTCCTGCGCAACACTTTTTCGGAGCTTTTCAGCACGTCTGACAGATCTTCTAAAATGTATTACACGATATCTTTTTTAATGTGCGCCATATCTGCTATTAACAGGATGCTTAATCTCCAATTGTAGCGCATAAAGTTGTTAACTTTCACACGTTTCTTTTTTTTTTTTTTTTCTAATGAGAAAAGATAATTTCAGTATCATTTTTCAACTAGATTACCGATCGACTCCCAGCGGAGCCTGACTTGTTGGAAATATTATTGAATGTGACGAGTTATCTTTTTTTCTAGTGTTTTATGGAAATAGAGAATTGATACACTGAAATCTCACCCGTGAAAATGGCAATATGCCCGGACGGTGGGAAAAGAAGAAAACTGCAGTTCTTTTGTGGGGAATTAGTCTTATTGACCTCTCATACTATTTTCCTTAATAAAGAAATACGGTAAACAACGAAGTATGATTATACAAAATTTCTGTTTGATTTTTATTTATGGTGTTTTCAAGCGATTTAACCATTTGTGTGACCTAAGAATTGAAAGTACTTAAAATTCGCGCCAGCTAGTTTTTTATATTATTTTTCGGCATCCACGCTCCTGCGAGAACCTCTACTTGGGTAGGGGAGGGGCCACAGTTAAATATAATGTTTTTTTGTACACCACGCTTTTACAAACGAGTAGAGGCTCCCTCTAAAATAAGATTTAATGGTTGGATACAAGAAACGATGTTGAATACATAATAACTTGCCGTAGTTGGTCCAACAATGTTATGTATAGCATCCCAGTCCTTTTTTCATACAGATCAATGCCCATAACTAGGTGTGCAGATGAAGGAGGAGTTGCTTTATGCTTGTTTTGCTCTCTTTGTATTGTCTGTAATTGGAATAGGAGAAATATCTACGTTTCACACTAGTGCGTCATGTTCAATTGCATACAACTCGTTCCAATCCCTCCGTTGCCCCTCATTTGAGCTTTGTTTGCACAAGCCACTGTCTTGACAGCAACTGAGGCACCTCTTGACAACAGCGTTGGGACACTGCTTTATCAAAACGGTGTTTAAAAATGTTTATAGGAGACGGATGCCGTCGAATGCACGCAGGTTTAGTGACATGTTACCATAACTATTAAAATCCTCTAATAAATAATAAATTACTAACTCATGAGTACCATCAATTTTTCTGTCGCATTATTCATTTTTTTCTTCTGTTTATACTGATATGCCTGAATTTATAGCCTTGAATTAGATTTTCCTTCTTTAACGAAAACGAAAGCACCAAAATCAATGCTGCGGTGGAAAAAAAGTTGGATATGACCAGACTTGTACCGTACGCATTACAAGTAATCAAATTACTTGTAATCGATTACTTTTTGGAGTAATTTTGTAATCAGTTGATTACTTTTATTAGGCAGTAATCACAAGAGTAATCTGATTACTTTTTGAAGTAATAAAAATTACTTCTAACCGTTACTATTTTTCCACGGGACCCCCCCCCCCCCCGCCCCGCACACACCTTTTTTTTCTGAAATGACAAAAATAAAATTTGCTTCTTTTTTCAAACAGAAAAAAAAAAGATTTTTGCGGAGCTGTAGGAAACGAGGTCAACCCCTTTGTATGTATAGTTTCTGTGGAATGTCCGTTTTTTTTTTTTCGAGCTGGGACTGGGATTGGGAAGCCTCAGGAAAGCCCCAGTGCGTGACAAAGGCCATTCAGGGCGAAGTTTGAGGGAGCAGAATGTAGCTTTGTAAGTCCTTCGTTCAAACTAGCCCCCTCACGCACACACACACAGAAATAAAAAAAAAAAACAATCCTGCTTACGGTACCTACTCGCAGCCCATAGGAGAACCAGAACCGAAGAATGTCTAAAGCGGATGCAAAATATAACAAAGCCAGTTCAAATACACGTCAAGATCCCGTATTTCCCCTACGTGGTCTTTGTGACAAGCAAGGTTTCGAGGTTGGAAGTAGTTCATTGTTATGAGCGCTAAAGATGTAAGTCTTCACACAATAAAGTAATCGGAAAAGTAACGGTTACTTCTTAAAGTAATGTCCAATTACTTTTGCTGTCGAGTAATCAAGTAATCTAATCGAATACTTTTTAGCCAAGAGTAATAGTAATTGTAATCGATTACTTTTTTTAGTAACGTGTACAAGACTGGATATGACCTAAGAACATAAAAAGTTAAGTGTTGGTACAAAGATACAAAATTAGTTAACATTTATAAAAAATCAATATGACATATTTTGTGCAACACGCCTTTGATGAGACCTGCAGGCACCGATTTCTAGAACGTTTGCAACAGTTAGTACGGTTTTCCTAGGTATCGTACCATGTTAATGCGTTAGCGTTAGGGAGCTCGTGTTGCAAAAAAGCCGGCTATGGTGGCATGACAGGCAAGCAGGCGTCGGTGGCGTTACGCGAAAATCCTGATAGGTCGAAAGGGTCACGACATCAGAGCCACGTGACGTCGCATAGGGACTTCAAGCAGCCCACAACGCTCACGTGAAAAGTGACGTCACGTGTTGAATAAATGTGGAAAAAGAAACATGACATGTAATGCGAAATAAAGCTCCCCGCCTGTCTCAAATGATTTCAATTTACGAAGTATTTCATTTGAAAAAAAAAATTGAAGAATTTTAGGGAGTTTTAACCCACGACCCTTTGGTTCCGAGCCAGACACGCTACTGACTAGCCTATGTCCACCGTACCGCCTGCTCATGGGGAAGAAGAGCTTGAGAAGCGATAAAGAAGGCGATGCAAATGGGGCCTGAAAACGCTATCGCGTTCCGCTCTGAAAGGCAGAGCTGAAGCATCCTTTAAGTTTTGAACTTATGCTCTGGGTCTTGTAATGCTTTGTTTACTAATTATCACCCTTTTTATTTACTTTGAAACGAATTCAGAAAATGCACCGAGATAAAACACACAAACACACACACACAATCACCGAAGATCCGCAAGATTCGATTAACCCAAAATTCTACGACCTACTTACATTACTGATTGTGGTCAGAGGTGCATTCCTTCTTATCGAGAAAAGTATTGCTACCAATTTGCATTGAAACACTTTCGAATAGATATATTTTTATGTTTACATATTTCTCTGCCAAACCAATCGTGCACAGGTTAATCATTTCTCTGAATAGACACCTATCCTCGAAACGGATAACCTCTAATTCGAGAAAAATAATTACATAATAATTAAGCATTTATAAAACTACTAATAGTTAAAGAGTTAAAAAATACAAAATATTGCAATTATTTTTGCTTCTCTACATTCAGCCATAAAATACATAACAGCCCTCAGGGGCGAATGAACATATAAATAAAAATATACTTTTTTATCTCCCCTCACACTTTTATGAAAATCGTAAATGGCATACCTTGAAGAGCTCGAACAACCTGGATGATACCAGTAATCCCTCACTCATAAAAATACGTTGACATCTGTATTCTCTGCACCCCATAATGATGAATTCCCCACTTCCATAATGTCTGTATCATTTTCGTTCCATTAGAGGTGATTATATCGGATATGGCCTTAGCCGCCTCCCTGCAAACAAAATCCGTAAGAATTAATCGACGTTGATGCAAAAGAAGCCTCTGGAAACCAAGTAACCATAATGTACTTTGACCGGACAAAAATTAGCTAGCCGTTTGTTGTGTGCTAGGCAAATTTCCACGAAAACATATTTACCATTAGTAGTCCGCTTACGGTGCAAGGTCATACCCTCAGCGTTGTCCCCACTTCTCAAAGTGCTCTTGCTTGTGATATTATCGCAGGACGTCCATAGCTTACTTCGTTACTCATTATGCCACAGATTTCATAATTATTGAACATATCATATCATACTTTACCCCATTACTAGCATTGAATTTGCCGGCTCCCAAATTATGGGGCTAAAATCTTCATCTCATTAAACAAACATTGATTGATTGACCCAAAGATCGCACGCAAAATAGATATCAATACAAAACTCCTTGATACATTTCTGCTTTAATAACGCACTTTGAAAGCTTTATAATTAAGAAAGCAGCATGAAGATAATTTGTCGTTCACTAACTTTATCTCGTTCATAAAATGGAGCGACCTTGAAGAAACACATACTTGTATATCCCAAACCAGTAGACAGTCTTCACATCGTGAAGTTTTGACTTTTACATACGTGTAATCTGTGGACCTTAATTCAGAAGATCCTCTTTTTCAAATGTGGAATTGTGAAATCTTCAACTTTTTTGATTAGCGATCGCCATCTGGGGAGTTCTACGCTGACTGCAGAGCAAGATCATCCCAACGTTCCTCTTTCCTGTAATTTCTGTTTCATATTGTAGCGCCTTATTAATTTTTATTGCTTCATGCGCCCAATAATAACAATACTAAAATATTGGTAATAACAATATACCTGGAAAAATAGTTGCTTAGCAATTTGGTTAGGTGGGGCGGTTCCTCTTATAAGAGCCACAGCTGAAGCAAGGCCAGGGGAGATGGCATTCGGAGGCGGAGAAGCTGACTAATGAAATGTATGGCAAATGGGTATGCAACTGAGTTGCATGCGTGAAAATTTCTTCCTTAATCGCTCATAAGTTACACTTTGTAGCCAATCACGTTGATACTGGTTCGTGTAGTGCTGGATTAGTCTCTACTGCTCAAACTCAAGTTTCTAAAATGTTTGTTCGCGCTGTCTATCGCAGATATTCCGCGCAGCTAAACAGCTATGTTTTACTGCGCCCTTTGTTACGTAACTAAACACCTACCATACCCACCTATAGCAATCTCTGGACTGATGTAGGGCACCTAATCACGACTCCGCCAGCGCACCCTCCTCAATCACAAAACCACCTCATCTTCAACTGCTTCTTTCCACGTGACCTTCCCGCTAGCCAATCAGCGTCTAGCTTCGTTTTCCTTTACCCCGTCAACCAATCTGCGTCCAACTTCGTGGCCGGTCCACATTTGGGTGGGCGCGGCGATTGTCGAGCAAACATGTCGCCTAACTTCTGCCTGGCTCTTCCTGCAGGCGCTGTCATGCTTCTACGGATGCTCCAACGGGAAATGCAACATCACCCGCCACCTGGCATCCACGATGACGCTCAGTAAACTCGTGCCGGCCGCCAGTCACCTTCACGCGCTGAACTCCACCACGGTCATCGCAGCGCCTGGATCGATTTCCGCTTCCGCGGTTACGTCACCTGTGAGACACCTACAAAGAGAGCTGCCACAGCATTTCATCTTCAGTGGGCGCGGTGATTGTCGAGCAAACATGTCGCCTAACTTCTGCTGGCTCTTCGTACAGGCGCTGTCATGCTTCTACGGATGCTCCAACGGGGAATGCAACATCACCAGCCACCTGGCATCCACGATGACGCTCAGTAAACTCGTGCCGCCCGCCAGTCATCTTCACGCGCTGAAGTCCACCACGGTCCATCGCAGCGCTTGGATCGATTTCCGCTTCCGCGGTTTCGTCACCTGTGAGACACCTACAAAGGGAGCTGCCACAGCATTTCATCTTCAGTGGGCGCGGCGATTGTTGAGCAAACATGTCGCCTAACTTCTGCTGGCTCTTCCTACAGGTTGGTTATTCATTCAGATCGTTTAGAGGTGACGATATCACGATTGTAGTTGTGCCGTGCCCACGGACTTTGTGTCATATTGCGCATGACTGTTTGTTAGTATGTACGCTTCTTTTGTGTGGGGATGTGAGTCAAACCCGGGGCCTACAACTGAAGAAATGTTTCAGACAATCATTGATGGCCAACTCGCGATTAAAAATGAAATATCTGAGCTCAGGGCTCGACACGAGCGTAATGACAAAAAAACGGAAGACCTAACGTCTAAATGCACGGGAATCGAGAAAACTCTGAGCGAAATACAAATAAAGACTATGCAGATTGATTCCCTAAAGCAAACTGCAACTGGTCTTGAGCAAAATATATCTAAACAAAATGCAAAAATTACTGATCTAGAGGACAGAAGTCGCCGTTCAAACCTTGTAATCCATGGCATCCCCGAAACGCCTGATGAAACCGACGACCAATTAAAAAGAACAGTACTCGTTGAACTTTTTCAAAACAAACTGGGCGTTGCGTGTTCGTCCGTGGCGCGTGCTCACAGGCTTGGTAAACGTGGTTCCAAAAGACCGATTATTTTATACTTTCAGGATTACAATGAAAAAACAGAAATCCTTCGCAATGCTAAAAAACTTAAAGGCTCGAAAGTGTTTATAAACAATGATTACTCGCAGGCTACACTCATGAAAAGAAAAATGCTCTGGGAGAGTGCTAGACACGATAAAGATGAAGGCGCCCGTGTTTATCTATTTAATGATAAGCTTCACGTGAATGACGAAGTATTTGTATGGGACGAAAACAAAAATGCACGCGCAAGTATTTCAACCCAGATAAAAACCACCCATTCTGACTGACTTGTACCTAATCGTAAACAGTTTCGACTTTTGAACTTAAATGCACAAAGTGTCGTCAACAAATCGCACGCACTTGAATCTGTCCTTCTTGTGCATGACCCGCACGTTTGTGTTATAACCGAAACCTGGCTTACTGATTACATTAGTGACGGAGAGGTATTTCCGGATCAGTACAGTGTATTTCGCAGGGATCGTGATGGAAGGGGTGGTGGACTGGCTGTTTTACTTAAACCAGGCATTGAAGCGGTTCTGGAAACCCAAATAGAAAATCATGAAAGCTTGTTTCTACGCCTTAACTGTTGGGGCAACACTGTTATCCTTGGAGCTGTTTATCGTCCCCCTCTGCTACTCCTGACTACTTGTGCAGATTATTTGACCATTTGTTTAAATTTAGCAGCCATAAAATAATCCTGGCTGGTGACTTTAATATCCCGTCCGTTGACTGGGCGAATATGTGTGGTTCATCTTCTGCAACAGAAATTATTTTTGATATGATGTTCGCCTTTGATCTGACGCAGTTAGTTCAGGATCCAACCAGAGTACATGGTACCAGTCACTCAATTCTTGATCTTGTTTTCGTAAACAATTCGCTTACTGATTGCACCACATCTGTTGAACAGGGTATATCTGATCACTATTTGGTCCTCTTGACCTGTTTGCTTGAGCGCTTTTCACCTACAAAAAGAGTTATATATTCACCTTTCAAAGACTTTTCGCGAGCTGATGATACTAGCATACTCGATTATCTTGACATAAATCTTGATAATTTCACTGATACAAATGTTGATGCCCTTTGGCTAAAATTTAAGCACTTATGTGAGTACTGCCTTGACAAATTTGTACCTACAAAATACAAGCGTATTAATCGTAATAATCCGTGGATTAATAGAAAAATCGTACATCTCAAACGCAGAATAAAACGAGCGAAGAAAGCAAGGCCGGTTAACTGTGATGTCACTAATCTGCAGAGCGATCTTCGTAGCCTAATTGCTGAGGCTAGGGACAACTACTTCTCCGGTACGCTTCTAAACTATCTTAAACAGGACCCCCAAAAGTTCTGGCGCTACTTGACTGAAAAAAATAAGCCCGTTGAGCAAATCATGGTGAATGACACTGTCTCAACTGATCCTGGTGTTATAGCGTGCCATTTTAATGAATATTTTCAGTCGGTTTTCTCCGATAACCGTAACCATGATTATGCCATTTCTACCGCATCAAACTGTCACTCTGAGTTCATAACTTATTACGGCATAGTTTCTTTGCTGTTGTCACTGAAAACGAAAACAAGTGCTGGTCCCGATAAGATTCCAAACACGTTTCTACGACGGTACGCTGAGTCCCTTGCCCATTATCTTCTCATTATTTTTCGTACATCATACTCAAACAGCTCGCTGCCAGATGATTGGCGTACTGCCATAGTGGTACCTGTGCACAAAAAAGGGGATCGCCTAGCAGTTGAGAACTACCGTCCAATTTCCTTGACTTCTTCGTGTAAATTAATAGAGCATATCATCTGCAGTCAAATCAATGAACTGCTGGACAGCCGTAATTTTCTAACAGAGTTTCAACATGGCTTTCGCAAAGGCTTATCAACTACGACCCAACTCGTTACTACCATCCATGAGTTTGCGCAAATCAGGGTATTGAACCGAACCCGAACCGTGAACCGAAAACCGGAAAAGACCGCTATTTTCGCGCAAACCGGAGTTGAACCGGAACGAAATAATTTGTTTCGCTCCGGAGCGGAACCGATAAGTTTTTCATGCGGTTTTCGGTTCATGCGCGAAGTCAGGTTGTGTGAAAAAGGCGTGGCAAGAAACACAACAACCCTAAAAATAAAACAAACAAAAAATATTTTCTCGCAAATCAGAGTTGAATTGACCGAAATAATTATTTTTTTCGTTCTTTGGGCAAAAGTGATAAATTATTTTTGCGGTGTTTCATTCATATGGGGAGTCAAAAAGCGAGAAAAATAGGTAGCGGAAAGCTCTGTAATGTTCCATTTTAACATAACACACGTCTTCATAATTTATAAAGTTCGTCTCGAGAACTCAAGCGAAATAGAGCACAGTAACTATAAATTATCCGGGATTTCTGGTCTTACGTATTTCTTTACCAAAATGCCCACATTCGTCCCAACCTTTTCTTGGAAACCAGAAATGGCGCATCAAAGAAAATTTATCACTAGAACATACCCGGTTCGTACGTCAGCAAAAGGGACCAATTAATGAGTTTGTTTGGTGGCAAAACAATGAGTTGGGCTGGTTGGTATTTCATATCAAACTAAACGGAACAAAAAATCAAGGAAAAAAGAGAGGTTTAGGCAACACGCTTGAAGTGTTGTCGGTCTACACCTCTCTTTGTCCTTGCATTGTTTGAAAGCGTTCAGTCCGAGACTCTGTTTGGTGTTTCTCATCTTCAGTTTTGTGTAGTTGTGTACGAATTTTACTTTAAACGCCTTGATTTAATTGGACAACTGATCGGATAAGAAAGCGATACAAAGACCGATGGATGTTTTAGAACCTGCACTAGTTGCCATACTGTGGAGCATCCAATCTGCTTTTTCTTAAAAATGAAAACAGCAAAACGGCTTCGATCTCTGGTAGCAGAAACAGAAAGGACCAAAACGTTTTCTCCTCAAAACACAAACATCAAAGAAGTCCAGCTCTTCCTGAGCATTGCCAGACAAGAGCCGCGGCTTTCCAGGGACGCTAGCGCGTTCCAGATTTGGGAGGAGCGAAGGGAGCGCCTTAATCCAGAACTCTATGCCATTGTCGCAAGTAGCCCTGGGAGTGCCTGCGACCGCAAGTAGTGCCAGGGTGCCTGCGACCACAAAAACAAAGCAAAACGCCACGTCGCAGGGTTTGAGAAGATCCCCAACGGCTCGGATTCCCCACATGACACATTTTTGTTGCAAAAACATTTCGTTTCTTCGGTTTAAACGTGCCATTATTTCCGGTTCGATCCCACTGTTCTTGTCCAGCCAGCTGCGGTAGATACTCCGCCATTTTCGTTGAGTGCAGAGTATTTCATTATTTGTTTAGCAATATCCCTGCATGTGACAGGCAGGGTGTCGAACCAGAGACCGAAAAAAGAGTCAACAGAGTCACCATGCTCTTCGCTATCCACTAGCTGCTTGTAGCGACAACCTCGAGAAGCAATAAGGCTCAGCATCGTCCTTTGACGTATTGTACATTAGCTCACTACAGGTACTAGGACAGTATGAGAGACCAGCGTTGTAGCCGACTAGCGGCAACACTTGGGACACCCTTCTTTTGTCCGAAGGTAGCATGTAGAGGTTTGTGGTCCGTAATCAGATGGAATATGCGTCCATACACAGAATAAGAAAAATGAAACTTTTTGATTCCGAAAATTAAAGCGAAGGCCCCCTTCTCAAGTTTGATGCAGTTTCTCTCAGCTTAGTTTAACGTGCGAGAGCCGTACGCTATTGGCCGTGTGGTACCATCAGGGTACATATGCAAGAGAACAGCCCCGACTTCATACGATGAGGCATCACACGCCAGTTGTATAGGTCGATGAGCGTTGTAATGGGCGAGCATTTCCGCTGAAGACAACATACCCTTCATCCTTTTAGCTGCATCGTCGCACTGCTTGTCTCACTTCCATGGCACTTCTGGTCCTAACAACCTTGTCATGGTTTGTACAGCCGTTGACAGTTGCGGAATTAATTTTCCGTAATAGTTGATCAAACCCAAAAATGAACGCAGTTCTTGTTTATCAGTCGCATTGGGAGCATCAAGGAGAGCCTTCACCTTCGTGTCCGATGCCTGTACTTAGTCTCCCTGGACGACGTGACCCAAATGCTCCAACTGGGGCTGAAAAAAGGCACACTTTACTATTCGGAACTGCACTCCACGATCCTGAAGTCGCTGTAGCACACACCCCAGGTTTGACAGGTGCACTGCGTCGTCCCTTCCCGTGATCAGGATATCATCAAAATAACATACGCCTCCTGGGAGATGCTGCAGCATGCTATCCATCACCTTCTGGAAAATCGACAGTCCTTGCATGATTCCAAAAGAAAGGCGGTGCACGTCGTACAACCCTCGGTGCGTGTTAATGGTGAGCAGTCACTTTGACTCTGCTTCCATGCGCAGGTGCTCGTATGCAGGCTCAGGTCAAATTTAGAGACCGTCTGTCCCCCTCCTGCAAGTTCCACCAACAATTCATCAACCTTTGGTGATGGGTAATGTACTGGCTCCTCCAAAGAGGTTTATAGTGACTTCGTACTCATCGCAGAGTTTCATAGACCTATCTCGTTTCACGACGTGAACCACTGGTGTAGCAGAAGTCACTTTTTGCAACTTGTGAGATTATACCCACCCTTTCCATGGTCATTAGTTGCTCTTCCACCTTTGGCTTGAGAGCATACGGAACTGGCCTTGCCTCTAGAAATCGCGGAGTGGCATCTTTCTTCAAAGTGAGCTTCCCTTCCTCACCAGTTATCTTGCCTAACTTTCCAGAGAAAAGTGTGTTGAACTTGCGTAGGAGTGTCCCTAACTGCTCTTGAGCGGTGTAATCTTTTTTTGTTGTTCCTCGCAACACCTGCAGTTTGAGCAGCAACCAGTTCAAACGGATATGTTGCAACCAGTAGCGCCCGATCATAGGCGGACCTGGCTCACTCAGGACATACAGTGGAAACGTCTGCTCTTGGTTGTTGTTTCACCTTGACTGTGATGACACCCAATGGGTGAATCGCCTCACCCGTGTACGTCAGCATGGTTAGCGGACTAGTTTCAAGCTTGACTGCAGGAAAATGTTCCGTCCGCTGTCTGTCCGATATAACAGACAGAGCAGCGCCGGCGTCAACTTATATCGCTAATATATGTTCTTCGATGGTCACCTTGCACAATATCGGCGGCAGCGAACTGGCAGCCTTGATGTTTCAGATTTCCACTTCTTCACCCTATTGGAAAAACCAGCATGAAAATCAAACTGGCCAAGCTGGTAACTAAGCTGGTCAATCTGGTCAATGTGGTAGTCAAACTGGTTTAACTGGCAATCAAGCTGGTTTAAGCTGGGCAAGCTAGAATTTAAGCTGGTCAGTGTGGTTTAAGTAAAAACCAGCATGGTCTAACTAGAATCTGGTTTTAGATTCAGTCTGGTGTAGCTGGGAGCCAGTCTGGTCCTAACTGGTCAAACTGGTTTTCCATGGAGCCAATGTGGTCAAGCTGGGAGACAAGCTGGTCATGCTGGGAGACAAGCTGGTGAATCTGGTCGAGCTAATAATCGTGGTGGCTAAGCTGGTCTTGCTGGGAGCGCGCACGCCAAGGTCGGCTAGAGATAGCCGAACTGGCATTGCTGGGAGCGCGCGCGCCAAGGTCGGCTTAGGCTGGAACGAGGCCACGTCCTGTTCTTTGTCCTCTCGTTTTTGGTAGATGACCGGGCGCGTCAGGCGCGCTGCAAGCTACCTTTGTGTGCGAGAAAGAGAGAGAGAGTTGTAGGAACGGAGAATTTGAGACGCGTTTGGCTATCTTGGGCAGATTTTCGAAGGGACGGCTGTGTGCGCGTTGTTTGGAGACTACTTGAACGACGGTGCAAGCGAAGCGGGTTTTGAGGAGACAGCGAGCGGCAGTCCGTTCAGTGCGGGAAGATGTCGGACGTCCCGACTGAGGCGTCGCTTCGTGTCTTCGAACGTGTGTGTGCTCGTGAATGACGGTGGTGCCGAGGAGTATCGCCAATGCCATCGAAGCCACACGGATTTCCTCGCCTCTGCCGACCACGCAAGTTGCCGCTTCGCCCCCATCACTGGCGGGACCCAGGTTCGCTTCTCTCATCCGTGTAGTATTTTCTTTTGCTATTGCCTGTTTTTGGCGTGTGTCTAGTATTTTTCGTGTTGAAAGATAAGCAATCTGGTTGTATTAACATTGTTGGCTTTGCACCAAGAACCACTGTCTGTGCGTCGGTTAGTACTGTGTCAGTGCCGAGGATATGTAGCATCTGAGCTCATGTGAGGCGGCCGCAAGTACGAAAATAATAAATTGGATGCCGAGTTGGCTTTTCTGAAGAGCTTGGCTTGTTTATCTTGTGTATTGATCTAAACAGGTTAAACTGGTTGGGAAGTCCACCAGCATGACCAGTTTAACCACCATGACCAGCATGCCAAACTGGGCATGCTGGGGCAATAACCCAGCTTGAAGCTGGGACCAGATCAACCAGCATGACCAGTATAACCAGATCAACCACCATGACCAGTATGACCAGATCAACCAGCATGACCACCATGCCAAGCTGGGCATGCTGGGGCAATAACCCAGCTTGAAGCTGGGACCAGCTTAAGCTGGTTTTTTCAATAGGGCACAGTCGACGTCCGGGGCACAAAGACTGCGGAGCCCTCAATGAGCAGGCTTGTTAACCTTTTGGTCATGGACTTGATTCCTCCTTGACCTGCAGACTCTTTGAATGTGTCCAGTCGATTCACACTGTAAACACTTCGCTTCCTTCCGAGGACTGTCGTTAGCTTTGTGTTTGTTCTAGACACAACGATAGCATTGCGTTCCGCCTTTCGCTGACTTGTCGGCTTCCAACTTCTTTATTTCCGTTTTGACTTGCGCGGTGGAGTGACGCTCGCTTACATTTCTTGCCGCTTCTCCGAACAACAATGGCTTTTCTACCGCACTTTTTAAAGACAGCGACCTATCGCCTGCAGAATGCACTTTTCAATGTCCCCCTGTACCAAGCCAAACACAAAACGGTCCATCAGCGTCTTTTCGAGGTGCGTTCCCAACTCGCACGTTTGGGCAAGACGCTTGAGTTCCACCACCAATTCAGCAATGGTCTTCCCATCTTGTTCACCATGCATCTTGTGAAATTTCGACCGATCCGCGATGACCGAAAATTTTGGCGATAAATGTTCGTTCAACGCTTGCTTTAGTTCGCCCAGTGTCTTCGTCATGGGAGGTGTTGGGGACACTAGATTTTCAGCAGTGCGCACGTTTTTGCACCTAGAAGGCTTAAAAACGCGTGAACTTTTTCTAGGGGGAATTGTGTTCACTACAAAGAACGCTAGCCTCCCGTTGTAGGTTCCCCAGTCCAACATGGACCCGTCCAACGCTTCGACTTGCCCTATCAGTTTGGACGCTCATGCAGCTGCCACTTTCTTCCGTCATCCTCGTTGCAGGCGGTCTTCCTGGTGCTTCGGTGTTTTTTTCCGTCAAGTCAAGGGCAGGAGCCACAACTTCGTGACATTATATTAAGTTTTGGAAGCGTTTATTCAACTGCGTTATAAGAAGTTTCAGACAGCAAACATGGGTTCGGTCGGCCGGCTTTGCGTCTGAACAAAAGAATGGGGAAGACGCTTTGCAAGAGACCCAAAGTTGCCAGACCATATCAGTAGAATTTTTCTGTCTTTCCGGGCAACGATTGAAACGTGGTGTTTTACATTCATCCACTGCAGTCGCCTTCGGGCCGCCCGGAGGGTGTCACTTCCGCACTGCCGAGGCCCTCTGTGGCCTCGCATTCTCACGATTTAAGGGCACCGACGCGTTCCCTTTTGCGGTGAATCTTGGGAGGACCACTGAGTACGGTCTAGGCAATGAGGAGCTCGGCGCGTCCGCCACAGAAGAGGACGGCAGTAATTCCTTTGCGGCTCCGGATATTTACGGTTATGAGAAGCCTGGGGATCCCTTCGTGGCTACCTTCGGGAGGCATGTTGAAGTCACTTTTGCTAATGTCATACCCGGTGGGTCACTTCAAGCGGTTACCACCGGACAACGTGCCCTGCGCTCTCACGGTTCTGAGAAGGCCGGAGGGCCCCTCACCGTTTCCCCGACTAGCCATGTTGAAGTCACTGTCGCTAATGCATACCCTGTGGGTCCTTTCGCTCACCCTCCAGAGGCCTTGTCCTCGCCCTTTGAAGGTATTGAGAAATCGGTTGCGTCACTTTTTGCGCGTTATCTTGGGAAAACCACTTGGTCCCGCCTCGGTTATGGTGCGTTCCGCACATCTGCTTCTGCGTTGAATGCCAACACTAATCCCTTCAAGTGGACCGCCGAGAGGCTGGGGCCGGGCGGCACTTCAGGAACCAAATGTGGTCCGACTTCGAAACACAAAAGAATGCTGCTATGGATGGTCGATAGTCCAGGGGTTATTGCAAGTGCCCTCAGCCTGCAAGAACACCCGAGCCAGGATAACTGCTAATACTCATCATCGCGGCGCGTAGAGCTGAACTCACAATTAAGTCGATCGTGCCGCGTGTAACAGTTATTTGGCTCTGCGCTACAATCGTCCCAATTCTAGATACTTGTGCAAACGTATAAATTTTTTAAAACTTCAAAATCTGAAATTCGCAAAGAAAAAAAATTATTGCAGTCGCAAGAAACGAAGGCAAAGGATTGTGTGTCTGCCGGGATCACCAGTACCCGTGATCCTCAGTTGAGATATCGTTATGTTAGAGGGCATTAACTTAGGCTTTGTTCGAACTGGCTATCGGATAGGAAACAAACTAGGCTAACCCAGTTTATCAGACGAGTGAACTATATTGTCGAGACAACATTCTGTTGAACGTTGCAGGACATACTTTTTGCTCCCACACAGAGTCGACAGGGCTGTGGAAGAATGAAAAAAGGCAATGGAACACCGATCTGCTTCGGCACCGTATCGAAACCAAGGATGCACCCCCCCCCCCCTTTCCAGCTCCCAGTATGCGCAATGCGACTCATAAATGCTTTCAAGCGCGAACTTCTTTACACGGCTCACTCGAAAGTCGTCGACATGGGCGCACTACATGTATCAAAAAGCCGATGTGCTTTGCCTGTGGTTCGTGCTCCAGTGAAGGATGGCAGTGAAAGGCTTTATGTTGATTTTAGGCGACAAATCGATGTCCCTCTCATTTCCTTCATTTCTCATTCACCCTTAAAGTACTGTTCAGGACATGACATAAAGGTGGGGAGGGGGCGGGAAATTTGTCGAATAACGCAATATCAACACTGAGACAACAAAAACATAAAAATAAACACATCAGTTGTTAAATGTGTACTGCATTAAAATTGGCTAGCAGAAGATTATGTGACTCCGCTGCCTCAGTGATGCTAAGAATGCAGGATGGCAGTCAGTTCTATTCATCGAGTACGTAAAGAATAAATGCTTCGTTAATGGCATGAGTTTTCCCAGATATTCAGTTGATTTGACAAGTGTTACACAGTAGGGAGGATATTCCCATCGGAGGGAAAGAGGAGGGGCAGTTTTTAGGGTTTGGCGCAGTGGTAGTAAAGAATGTGAAGGCGGCAAAAGGCGAGAAGGCATTCTTCAGGTTTAAAGAGGTGCGAGTCTGAGTTTACTTGTTAGATAACAAATACAGGTGGGTAAGTTGTCCGACGATAAGATGAATCTGGCAGCTCTGTTTTGGGTTGGACTGTAGATGGTTAATTGAGTAAACTTGGTAAGAGCTCCAGATGGCAGAAGTGGACAGTAATTCTAAACCTTTTGTAGGTTTCAAAAGCCATATTTCGAGTATCAGACGGTGCGGCTGTCTTTTTAGATTAGGCCTGATAAATTTGAGTTTCCTGGAAGCTTCTTCGGTCATTGCTTCAATGTGAGGTTTCCAGAAAAGGTTAAGTGCTAGTATCATGCAACGAACATTATACACTGGAACAGCTTCAATAACGTTCTCGTCTATGCATCTTGAAAAGTTAGCACAATATATTTTACGGGTAAACTGGATTAGCTTACACTTACATTTATTAGGCGACATCTAATTTCTAGCACCAGCTGATCGATTTGTGAGATAACTTTGAAGCTTAAGAATATCGGTTTGCGATTATATATTGGTATAAATAACGCAGTCATTTGTAGAACAACCGTATTCGCCGCAAGAAATGCCTTGTGGAATGTCGACAAAAATAACACCGACAAGAGCGGAGCCAGCTTCTGAAACTGACTCTGAAAAATCCGGTACTCGGTACATTCACTGCCTCCCCCCCCCCCCCCGCCGCTCACGACGCTTAGCACTGCAGACCTCTGTCTTCTCTTCCGCCAATCAGACTTCTTGGCTAAAACACGGCAGCCAAAAGTAGGAATTTATAATTTTTTTTATTTTGTAAACGTTCTTACAGCTAAGCGTGTTTCAATGAAAAGCTGATGTCGAGAAAGCACGTTCGTCGCCAGCCTCCGCGTAAACATTTACCTTGATAGATTTATGGTCAAAAATGTATGGCATACCTTCCAAACATCCATTAATCCCTTTGACTCATCCGGTGTAGAAAAAACCTTACTTTCTATATATTTTTCTTCATTTCCCCCATCTAAAAACTGGACCAAAAATGTTTTTTAATCTACATTTACATGTTAAAACTAAAGTAACGACTATATATTAACCGATATATAAATAAATAATTATAATCAGACATTCCTGCTTAAATATTTTCTTTCTTGTGACGTTAAATAATACGTTCACAATATAATAAGTAATTAATTACACAGAATGAAAGACCTGCAGTTTATTCAGCACGTTCTTCAGAAAACAAGTATGCTGTGTTTAGGTGCAGCCTTTTCTTCTCAAACTTAGTCTCTAAAATTATATTATTGTATTACCAGTCTCCAATGCAACAATCAGCCATTCTGGAAACCTCCAGATTCTGTCAAGTATGGGATGGAGGAGAAAAATGAAACTCC
>JAZHYW010012288.1:0-31159 GCA_037355805.1 Ixodes ricinus
TTTCCGGTTGCCTGACTGCAGAGTCGAGCACCGCCTCGGCCTACTTGGTCCGCTTACCATATTTGTCCACAGCTAGCATAGTACGGTTCAAGGAGTGCCTAGCAAATAGTATAGCTCGTATTAAAGGGAAGGTGGTTCGCCGAAATAACGCACCAAATATTCTAGTTAAGAATTTTTAGGGTATGCTCCATGCTTATCTAGAGGTGGCCGAGCTCATCCGGTTAGTCACGCGTAAAAATGTTCAAGTTCCCAGTCGTTTGAACGTTCTATTTTATTGGAAAGAATCTGGCGTCTTGTTACAGGCCTCTTGTGTAAGGAAGTTAAAGTAACTATACATATGTTGTATATAGTTACTGCTCGCTTCAGAAACGCAGGGCGTGTCAGGTCTCGATCATTCTATTATCACTCCCCAGCCAATGGGAATGAGGCGTTAGACGATAAAAAACGCCTAAGAACTAAATACTATAGAAACCAACAGAAGCGCAGTAACTCGGTTGCTCATTTAACCTAACTTAAAGCATCAAACAGAACCACTCCTTGCAAAACATAACATAAAAACATCATCAACAACAACAAAACTGTGTTGATCACGCAAAAATTAGAAATTGCTACGTCACACTTTTTCAAATGCATGCTATCTGTGGACCTTCCGGATACATCTTACCTATCTGGCCTATTCTAGGATGTCAGGGTTCCTTTCAGAAAAATAAAGCACGAAATAAGAAAGTCCCGTCTTTCGTCGATGCGAAAACTTCACTTCCCTCTGGAATTTACACAGAAATATAATGCACAAAATAATACGGTAGGATAAGCATTCCTACGAACCCCAAAGCTCTAGCGTTCGAACACCAAATATTCCTAGCTGCTTTGTTTTATTATTTATTTTACCAAATTACTTTTATTATTTTGATTTTAAGCGTCACAAAGCAGCGCTGTGTAAAAAGCCTGTTTTCGTGGTCGGATTTGACAGGCTGAGATGGAAGTGGAGTAAAACAAAAATTAACTGTCTGGGTCCCCTATTTATTATTTTGAAATTGATCGTCTGAAGTGAAGTCGAATAAAAAATATTGACTGTCTCGATCATGCAGTAAGCACGGAAAGGTGCGAAGATTGGAAAACGTACTATTTCTCAATTTTGCGATTTCGTCTAAAATTGGTTTCGAAGAAAAAAAGAACAGCGATCTAGACTGTTGTAATATCGCGATAGGCATCAGCTTATCAGATACCGACACTTCGTGGATGCGTGAGTTTAATTGTGTTTAAAAATATTCTAACATTTTTATACTTTTGTTTCGCCTTGCTGCAGGGCCACCTATTAATATTTTGGGGGAGGTACATATATTTTTCCACTCTAAAGAAATCAGTATGAAAAAATATTTTCATGACACGGTCATATTTTAAGATGAGAATACGTGACATTGGCATTTATTAAACGCTTTGATGAAGTAATTACGTATACGACTCTTGAATGTTGGTAAATTGAAATTGCTGCTCCACGCTTGCAAGAACATTTTAGGTCATGCAAAGTCGGCAAATGCATATATTAGGTAGTAGACGGTGCGAACATAGTATCCAATAAAAATGGATGCGATTAAAAATAGTAGCTTTGTAGTTATCAATTTTCGCAGACAACGTACTACCCCACTCTACTCGATAGTTAATTCATATCAAAAATTGTTAATTATTTCGCTTTATTTTCAATTTTGAGCCTGATGCTTCTTCACTTTGTCATCAATTAAGTTGCAAGAATAACATAATGTACATTCTTCTCCTGTTTATGAAGAGACCGCGCGCATTGGCCTTTCATTAATTCCGATCACAAATTAAACTTCAGGACAAGCCATCAAAAAGACAAATGAGAATTTTAGAACAAAACCTATGACACGAAAAACAAATGACGAAGGCAATCAAATATGGTGGGAAGACCTTGACAAGAGGTTTTTGGAAGACAGATGAAAAACATCAGAAAGGCTTACATACCAGAAAGTAGACACCAATGACGTTCTTTAACACCGCCTTTGTCTGTTGAGCCGTATTTAGCTGTAATCAACGTCTACATGCTGGGTGTTTGATGATGCACATCCGCCGGTTCCAAACGCAGTCTCGCTTAGCGCAGACATACTTCTTTAAAAGGACTGGGGTTGGGGACAGTCTTACACTGACAAAGCACACAGTCCAGCGTTGCTCAGACTAGAACTTTCCTCTAGTTTGCCTTTGGTAGAAAGGTTTTCTGTAGTATCTCGCTTCTGATGGGTCTGCGTGCTTCAACATTCTTCATGAACCACCACGATAAACGAATTATAAACAATTTGTCAAGAATCAAAAATGAAAGCCGCTGTCATTTTCAATTTTGTTTATTTTTAATCTACCTTAGAATATTTTTAACGAAAAATTGGTAGTTTTGTTTTGTATACAACCTTAAACACTGCACAACCTCCACTTGATATACAGATCCTAGTAAAAAAATAAAAAAACACCTGTGTGACTGAAAAAGCAATTGGGGTTACGAAGCATGATTTTAATATTTTTGCAAGGACGTCCTAAAAACGAGGCAAAGAAAGCGATAAAAATAAAGCGAGATCATGACATTGTAATTAAATACCTAAATTAAAGTCGGTCACTTTGACAAACAGTTATTAAAATAGATATAAGAAACGTCATTAGATAAAAAGAAACTTGTTCGACCGACGTGCGCGGTTCCTATTCTTAAAGAAACTCGAGCAAAGACGAGGACTCTGGTACCTCGGACTGCGCACACAGCTTGAAACATCCAGACTGGAGATGGTATGTTATTTAGAACTCTAAGGCAAAGCTTGCTTTGGCTACGAAGCGAAGAACGTTAAAAATGCAGAGCGCTTTAAAACTTTCCAAAGTTAACAACACCGTCCGCGAACTTCTGTGCAGTTTCGAGAGAAATGCTGCTCAACCGTATGAATGCACAGAATTGTGTGAAATGTTTATTCACGCGATTTATGGGCTCGGTGTGATGTTCATTATTTATAACATAACCCGTCTTTAAAAACCCAGCTACTTTCAGGAAAAAAAAAGTTGAGTCGTTTATTTACACCGCCCACTAAATATGAATTGCCCCTGGACATTCAATTGACTGTTGCTTCGTTGGCAAAGGAAATGAACAGAGGTGCATAAATATTAAATACGCTATATGCTACGACTTTTATAATGGGCATGAAACATTGCCGTAAAAAATACAAGACACGATAGCGCACACAAAGTGACTAACTTTAATTTCTGTTAAAAGATTCAAGCCAACGCCGGGTGACGGTGGCGGCACCCATTTTTTAGGGTTGAAGTAACCAATTTGTTTTCCTTCAACGCTACCACAACTCTAGCTTTTTCTCTTAAAAAAACACCAACATCTCTCGACTTGTAGCATCAGTTATCAACTTCATCAGTGAGGATTATGAGAACCATCCCACTCAGATGTTCCCGCAATCGCAAAAGAAAAAAAAAGAAAAGAAACGTAGATTTTTTTACAGGTTGTGGGCATTGAAGTGTGATTCTGCTCGTACTTGCCACAAACTGCACATATTAAAACGAGATGCAGCAAACAACCCTCCGAGTTCGTATAGCGTGGCAATGTGCTCGGAAACATTTTCTCGGATGAACTCTGCGTGATACGGTGAGCGCTAACGTGACTGGCACTGCTCACATTTGTTCAGGACGGAAAGTGAAGGCCTCCAAAGGCTATCGGGCACGTTGAACTACTGCATCGCGTCGCCATCGCTCGGCTGTGACACACACGATTGCGACAGGTGTCACTGATTGTCAAAGAGGAAGACATTTTAAGATATATGCAATCTAAAACTTGTCAATATGTTTCTGATGATTCATTTAGAGCTCTGATAACACTATTTCTCGCGCGTTTGGACAGAATGTTTATCGCAAAGGATTCCAGCGATCGATGACACGGTCAGTCCTCAATTCTTACTAATTCTCGCTCTTCGGTGCGTGCGCTCGTGTCGATTGTTAAGCCCCTCTTTCGTCATTTGGCGGGTCCCGCAGAGCCATTTCTTCAACGTCGGCAGCCTCGAACACTTACGGAGCGTTCAAAACGACTGTAGCCTTCTTGAGTTCTCTTTAAGATTTTGAGGCGGACATTGTCCCCAGGAAAAGCTTGTAGAGCGTTCGATGTTGAGGACAAAAGAGATGGCGCGACGGACTTCGAGCTTAAATGCAAACGTTATATTTCTTTTTTCGTGCGTTCAATTTGAGTCAACGAGTGACTTCGTTGTCTTTTGTTGGCGGCGATGGACCGATGAACCGCTACAAGCGCTCTCAGCGTGACGGAAATATTTCCAGAGCTAAGACATATAAAAACCGTGATATTGCGGTGGCGAGATTCCTCAGATGGTGCACGTTGTGCACGTATCCCATTATTAACTTAACAGTTGCCCTTTTCTGAAACAAAACAAAGAAAAAAGCAAGCAAACATTGGAAAGCAGCTTAGCGTCTAAGTAAGTGGTTGGCACACCATCGGAATGCTGCAGCCTCTGGAAGTTGAGGCACACCATCATCTTCAGCTAACAAGGTTCACCGACCACCTCAAATTTGGATGGTCACTTTTCGTTCCTCCACGATAGGTATAAAAAGCAGCGATATCTCCTCTCCTCTCAAGATCCTTGCGCTCAACTGAATATATATTTTTCGCGCAGCTTCACTCGGATCACTTGTTCCCTGAGTAACTTTCTTCGGCATTGGAACTACTGCTTTTACGCAGTGTCCGGAACCGATGCACCTCCGGCCTGACCAAGCCGGATCACACTTCTCGACTAGACTCTCAAATAAGGGGACTTCAAAGCGAACACTTTTTCTTGTTTCCTCCTGAGAGATTAGCGGGCACTCCAGAAAGCTCACCTTAGACGCGTGCGTGAAGTTCGAAATTGGGGCTCAGCAAGAGCGTTTCTTGCTCGTACTCGCCGCCTTTATGGTTAACCCACGCTAAGGTGGGAATGAGACGAACTGTACAGGGTAACATAAATAGTTTTTTGTGCGTGTGGAAGTGCTCGATACTAACTCGTAGAAGCGAAATTCTACAAAGCTCTAGTGTTGGGATGACGCTAACTGCGTTGAGCAGTGTGCGATCCAGACCTCATAAAGGTAAAATGTCTTCCTTGACGGTCCCTTACATCTAAGGAAATAATTCAATTCAACTCAATTCAATTCAACTTTATTGACTCCAGTTTTGGAGAAGGAGACAGGGAAAAAAGCTACATTGTGTAGCTTGACAGGTCCCCGTCTCCCATACAGACTTGGGCAGATTAATCGCCACTTGCACAAAAGAAAAATACATACAGAACATTATACAGCTTTTGATATGATGAACAGTACAGAACTTTTAAAATATTATTTGTTGTTAAAATACAATTCTCTAATTTGACTGTTTGACATATTCTCTATGTGAATAGTGTTTTTAAGGAGTTCATTGATGGTAGATGGAACAGTATACTGGAGCATTTGAAATCCGGAATTGGTTCCGGGATGCGGTACTCTCCAGTGCTCTGGACTACGCGTGTGATAAAACGGAGAGTTTTCTTCCAGCGAAGGTTAGTAGAGGTCTGATTTGTTATTATAATAAATACTATCTTTATATTTCTGGAAATAATGTTGGTGTATATAAGTCAAAAACACGTGTTACCTTAAATTTTGAGAATAAAATATAGGCATGACCATTATATGGTACATTGGCTACTAAGCGTAATATCATTTTTGTGCGATGTATAATCTGCCTAGGTTTAATTTTGTCGTATTGCCCCATACACGCTTGCAGTACTTTCAATGTGAAGCAAACAATGTGCTATATAATATAATCTTGACCCTTTCTGGTAAACCAAAACGATGTTTATAAATAATACCAGTTATTTTTAACAATTTACACATAACATATTCTACGTGTTCGTTCCAACTCATGTATTGGTTAAAGAACACTCCTAGTATTTTTACCGTTGGAACAACTTGTACGGTTGATCTATCTAGCTTAAGTGGTATATCTATTTGACAGAGAGAACTTTTAGGGCGAAAAAGAACGGCCTTTGTTTTATTGGTATTGATTTTTAACGAATTTGCCATTGCCCACGAACTAAGCGCATTAAGAAAACTATTCTCTTCAGATGAAATAATATTTATGTCCGTTCCTTGAAAACATATGGTCGTATCGTCCGCATACGTTATTATCTGGGCATTATCTGAAATATTTATGATGTCGTTAATGTATAGGTTGAATAAAATAGGTCCCAAAACACTTCCTTCTGGTACACCTGCCTGTGGTTGTTTTAGATCAGAGAAGTGGAAATAAAATACTTGTTCTAAAATATTGGGGTATTCTTCGTTCTTGCTGTTCTTATTGCTTCGCTGCCAATACTTATATATATATATATGATATATATATACATATATATATATATATATATATATATATATATATATATATATATATATATATATATATATATAAATTTCTTTTATATCTATAAGAATGTCTTGAGGTTAAATGTACTTCTCTTGCTAACATTTATTTCTCACACCAAGTCCTGCTTTGTACTGAAGCAATTCTGTTCTGTGCTACGTATTTGTTCTGCTAGCAGAAAGGACCGTATACTACGTTTACGGTTCTAAAGCACGGTTTGCGTAAACTGGCTTTCGCCTCTCTCCCCTCTTCTACCGTCTTACCAAACGGTACCGCTAACCTTCAAGAGCCTGAAATGAATTGGATCTCTTGCCTTGAGTTAGAAATTTCAGGCGTGAATTTTTATTAATCTGTATCTTTCCATAAATTGAATTATCTCTTGCTTAATACGTGATCGAAAAAAAATAGGATTAGGTCATTGCGTTACTTTGAGAAGGAGAAAAATGGTCCACTAAGCAGCTTTGCTTAGGTCTTGTTTTTTTATTTACTTTCCAGCAGAAGCCAGCTGGTGCAATTGATTTATTGAAATATAAATTTGGATTACGTAATTGATTTGCAGTCCAAACGTGACGATAGGTAAAAAATAACGACAGTTCATTTTCTTCCCTCTAAAGTGAAAGATTATCCTTTCAATATTTTGTTGGAAATTTTCACGGTTACAGAAATATACTGTAGGTCCGGAATGTTAGTCTTACTGAGATTCTAGATACTCTACTATCACACGTAATTAATTATAAAGACTGTCACATAATAATCAAACGCTCAGTGGTGACCAAAGGTATTATGTTTTTTTTATTCCCTGGAATTTAAATACTGTGTCTAAACGATCTGACCGACAAAACATTTTAACTGCCATAAAGAAATGCATTTTCAAAAGTATTCGAGAAGGTGATGTACAACCGCCTATATAATTATTTTAAACGAAGGGTAGTTCATATACAGCATGGTTTTCTAGCAGGAAGATCCGTTGAAACAAATTTATACACATTTCTTAATTATTCTATGCCAATTGTTCAGAGCCGGGGTCAGGTAGATGCAGTATATTTGGATATGTTCAAAGCCTTCGACAAGGTCAAATATGCATTGTTATTGAAGAAACTTGGGAACTACGGGCTTGGTCCTGAATATATTACCTGGTTCAGGAGTTATCTACATGAAAGACAGAACTTTGTTAGGGTTTCTGGCTAGTTGTCACAACCTTTCATGTCTATTTCGGGTGTACCTCAGGGCTCGAATCTTGGACCGCTGTTGTTTATTATTTTTATAAACGATTTGCTGTCCTTCGTGAAAAACTCGCAGGTGCTCATGTTTGCAAACGACGTTAAACTGTTTCGGCAGGTCAACACTATCACTGACTGTGCTTTGCTGCAAGACGATGTCGATTCAGTACAAAGATGGTGTATTCTGAACAATTTAGTTTTGAACCCCGGAAAACACAAGTGATGTCTCTGTCCAGAAAGCGTAGCACATTATCTTATATGTACTGTATGGGAAATAAAACTATAAGTCGGACCACAATAGTTAAAGATCTAGGGGTGTTTGTGGATGATCACCTTTCTTTTAATTCTCACATAAACTCCATTGTTAGCCAGAGTCTGCGCATGTTGGGAATAATGGCCCGCCTAACTAGACCATTTAGCACTCATCATTGTCTGTTGTGACTCTTTTCAGTACTCATGTACGCTCTAGACTTGAATTTGCATTTGTTATTTGGAACTCTATCTCTAGTACAGCGAGTGAAAAAAATTGAACATATACAAAAACGATTTGTGCGGATTGTCTATGACAGATATTTTGGTCGTAAATGTTATTTTGAATATAATTTAATTTTATCCAAACTAAAACTGTGCGCTCTGCATAACAGGAGATCTGTCCGGGATGTTAAGTTTTTGCACAGGTTGATCCATGGGTCCATAGACAGTCCTGCACTTCTTGCTTCTTTACACTTCCGCATTCCCGTCAGTGCTAACTCTAGAAATCTCAGTTTTTTATCCAGATATTCATAGCAACTTGTCGCCGATGTCACGAATTCAACATGTTTTAGACACGAAGTTTTGCAATGTTGATATTTTTCGTACAAAATTGCCTCTTGTTTGTACAGGGTTGCTCTAAAATTTCCAGAACTGTTTGCATGTGTATTAATGTAAACCATATGTATAAGTTTTAAAACATGTGTATAATTTGAAGCATGTATATTTGTTATGATTATGTATTTTATGCTTCGTGCTTTACCACAAAGGCCTTTGAGCTGTTGGTAAGCACGCGAAAATAAACATTGAATTGAACTGAACTGAAAATAAAAGTTTTCGTTTAAGTGTTATTATGCTTTCTTTAGAAAGTCGATCATTGTTTGGGACTTCCTGTGTGTATGGTGGATTTCTGTGGTGCGCCATCCAGACTTCTGCCCGTTACTTGGTAAATTTAATTAATTACAATTACAAATTACCGGGCCTCAAAGGTAATGAATTATCAATACAAATTACTTTCGCTGGAAAGTAACGGATTACTCTACTCGTTAAGTTACAAATCCCTTTACCTTACTTTTCCCATATACACTTATCAAGAAAAATATAAGAAACAATATTGATGTTTTCAAAAATGTTCCGCAACACTGCTTTCCATTTCTCATACGCCCTCCTAATGGTAGTCCTTGCAAAAATAATGTATTTAAGAGAAATGATGTAGGTGCACTCCGTTCACTTGTAAGCTGACAAGGTAGCGCGAGCTGCAACCACACTCGTCATCCCGTTAGCTTACGGCGACCGGAAATAATCCCTGGAATTCTGCAGAGAAAGCTAGCGGTGCGCATGCTCAGTTGCAGCGTCTACCTAGGCTAGGAGATTCGGAGGTAAGGAACCGATCTTCGAAAGCTCCTATTTGAGACGAGCCTTTCAAGCGGTGTAAAAGTCAAAAGCAAATAAACATGAAGAGTTTTCTCGTGCCCAGAAAAACACGATAAAGGTCGATGGAAAGAGGCAGAGCCTACTCGGCGTTGTCTTCTTTATGATTGTTTTGCGCATATTTGGACGCGCCTTGCACGTTTTTTAGTGGTTTTGGTGGCCTGCCAAACAAAAAATCGTCTTTTCTTTTCGGTTATCCTCCTCTTCACGATCCTCACTATTTTGTTGCAATTGCTATCTTTATGCTGCTGACTTGCCTGCTCATATTGCTCCAGATTCTGTATATGTTCATATTTTTTAATGTAACGAGTAATTAAAGTAATTCGTTACTTATATTGGTAATGAAATTACATTGCATATTACTGCCACGAAAAAGTAACGTGGCAAATTCAAAATTATTTGAAAAGTAACGGATTACTTCCGAAGTATGGTACCATCTATATTTCTACTAAATTAAGCCTGTCTAAAATAAAATAAGGCATATTTGAGCGAAAAACGCCCTAATTGTCGCTCAGCAGATGTTCACAGCTCCTATCGAGCGCGATGTATGTTGTCTGCAAGTGAATGTGCAACTTTCATGCCTCAAATTTTCTTGCAACTGTCCCTATCATTGTAGCTCAGGGGACAATTTACTGCACCTATCACGCACGGTGCATATTGTATGCAATGAATGTGCAGCTCTCATGCCCTCAAAGTATCCTGCATCTCTTCATACGTGTCGCTCAGAATGGGATCACGGTGCTTATGGAGCCCGGTGTTTGTTGCCTGCAATGAATGTGGAACTCTCATACCTCAAAGTTTCCTGCAACTTTTTAAACTTTCGCTCAGAAGGCTGCCAGATTGCCTATCAAGCATGGTGTATATTTTCCGCAATGAATATATCTCTCACGCGAACAAAAACAGGAGGAGTGAATCAACCCGCACGCATGTTATTGTGCAAGCTCCGATTCAGTGTGTAAGATTTTCAGAAGACATCCTTCCATGGTGCCGCTTCGTCGTATCAAGAGTGCATCACACCGTAGCTAACGTGAATTTCAAAACGCTTCGTTGAAAAGCGAGTCTGTAACAATTAATTCTGCATCAAGAGTTGCTTTATTTGGGTCTTCATAACATAGAGATGAAAGCCAGTCCTTTCCTAAAAGCAAAGTGTGGAACCAGGCGCTCCGCCATTAATATTAATGAAACGGCGTCAGCAAGGAAGGGAACAGTGGCGGAAACCGTCGTCTGGACCGGGGTCCCCAAATCAAATATACTTGAGACAACCGGACTCTCAAGATGCCGTCCTGGAGTAAGTAAGAAGAATACGCGAAGATAACTCAGCGTGTCGTTGACTAATCAAGAGACAGGGGCCAGACACAGCCCTCTGAGACCATCTTGTACTTCCGGTTTTTTCCGACAGTTACATTCGGTCGGGCCTGTGTTGTTGCCAAGCGCTGATTTTTCTTAGGGCTGGTGTCACAGGGGACACAAGAAACCTTTCAGTGACTTTTAGGCGCTTTCGGGTTCAGTGACGACAAACTGGTGGCGGATTGTGCCAACGACCAAATCGGGATTATCCTGTCTGGGAAGTTGTCCCCAGCATAGGATGTGTGCTTCCGGAGGAAAGGAAAGGTTGACCCACGTACTGTTCCGCAATTTGTCCAACGCGTTTGGACTTGGTGAATACGGGTGCCGCGCTTCGCGGAAGAAGAGCATTGCAGATTGAATTTAAATTGCAGATCGCATCCAAGATTTATTATTTACAGCTACTGCCGCATCTACCATTCGTGTGTTAGAGTTCGGTATGTAGGGCCCTGGCGAAGACTGGTCTAATTTGAGGTGGACAAACACGTCCATCGTAAAATGTATTTAGAGCTATTGAAGAATATAGACAGTAGGAACCGCATTTAGATTATAAGTTTACTTCAATAATGCCACTTTAAGAAGGCTCTATGTTATAGCCATTTCACCAGAAATATTTGAATATCGCCGAAACGTTTTCTGATGCGTCTTTTGTGTGTTTTTCAAGGCGGCATTTTCTGCATTTATACTATTTTGTATGGAAGAATTTTTGTTATGATAATGTTGCGCATTACAATATGATGATACCGGGCAGCAGAGGCGTGCCCGACCATTGAGCTCAGGGAACCGTGCGCAATGTTTGCTTTTGATTAAAATCCTCCCATCCGGAATTGCCAATGCTTTTCCTACTCTATACTGCCGGATTCTATTTTAGTAGAAACATAGATGTACGAACGTTGATCTAGGTTGACATATGCAATAAAGATTTAAAAAAAATCAACAGCAATAACACAGAAACGAAACAGCTTAACCATGGAGCTTGACTTGCACAGGAAAAACGCATCACGTGTGGGATTAAAAAGCGCACTTTTACGAAACATTCTAAAAAAATCGCTTCTCGTGCCAACCAGTCCCCCTTTTCATACGCTTGTTATTTTATTGTTTTATGCATTGAGCAGCTCTAATTGTTTGAACCCAATAATGAAGTTACAGTTCAACGATTTCGAGTCTGTTGATTACTCGCCAAATGCACTTAAAAAGTCTTTGTCATAAGGTTGTAGCAATCCCTCTTGCTGACCCGCATATCTTGTTTCGTTTCTGGTGGTGCAGACAATTAAACTGTTACATGAATGTCCTCACTCGAAGAAATCTGGACTGCTTAGATTCTGCAAAGCACTTTCGACAGTCAATCGTAACAACTTAACTGATTTGTCTTTTCTTTTTTAGTAATTTGTGCATGTTTGGTTTTCAGCGTCTTTGGACCTTATCCTTATCGGCCTTATCGGCGAGCCAGATAGCAAGACCATGGTTGCTGAGCCGTGATGTGTTGCGCACTCTACGAAGTAGCGGAAGAAGCTTCTCCTTCATTTCTTTACCCCGCGTTACTTGTTTCCTTTTAAACGCGCCTGCCAACTCAACAAAGCCCTATGTTTTGCATAAGGGACTCCAGGGAGACCTCGCTCCCATGGGAGCGCTTTCTGGCCCGCTTGCCGTGCTCCCCGACAGATTGACGAGGAGGCCACGTGTTCGATACAGAGAGTGGCATATCGATCGAGGAGGATGAAGCAGCCGGGCAGCAAAAACGTGGGAATGAAGCGCATAAAAGACCCGCACGCTACAACGGGTTCGCCTTATCGGCGGGAGTGTGCTTGTAGTACAGAGATTCACCCTATCGACCGCAAGCAAGAGGAAACGGCGTATACGCATAAAGAATAAAATAGAACAAAACACAAAAAACAGAAAAAAAAATAAAAACAAAGCATTCTGGTGGCCTCCTTGCGGCGATAAATGGTATCAGCGCCGACGCTTCATGCTTCGCCGGTTTTGGAAGGCACGTGTAGGGCTAAGAACGGCCTTCGAACGCTCTCGCGTTAGCTCAAAGATAAGTTAATTGGAAAGGCATTATTACCCGTGAGATCCGATAGGCAACAAGTGGAGCGAAGCAACTCAATAGGAGCTCGTGTGAATACAGTAGTTTCCACCTATTCCACGTCTCCTTTATCCCTAAATCTCCTATGATCTATTTTTTTTTTAAATTGTGTTACAAAATTTGATGACACACAGGGCAGATGTTGTGAAATGCTACATATGTCGTTTTCCTCTTTTAATCTTTTTTTCTTTAATACAAGCATTTATAAAAAATAACTATTAGAGGTTGTATTGAATGTGAGCAGATCTTCGTGTTTTTGATACGTCGTGATCGTTGATGGGTTGACTGGAACATGATAATCCCCTTGTTTTAGATCATACAATTTATTTATTTATTTATTTATGTTCCTAGGGCCCTCACGGGCATTACATAGGGGGAACAACATTACAGTAATTTGGAAAACAAAATACTAAGCAGCAACACACCCAAAAAATAGAAAATAAATAAAATGCATGCATAAAAAGAAACATTTCGACGACTTCTTGCATTTCCAGCAGTAATATTATTTACATACAAACCGCATAGTTTCCGTACAGTGTTTATGTACTTGCATCTGCCTCTTTGTGCAAAGCAAAATGTTGCACAGGTTGTCGGGCAATTGTGTCCAGTGGATATGAACATTGCGTTCTTTCTTATTTCGGTTTTCTTCGCAAAAAGCGGAATACAATACACATAAAAAAGACCGACTAAGCATAAAGTAATATACTTAAAAAAGAATAGCGCTATACACCAACACAGTGTTTACAAACAATTCCGCTTTGCCCAGACCAGGTGTGGGCACTGCGCGTGCGCAGAAACCGAATTCGGGAGGAGTGAAGCGCGTGCGCATGCGCAGTACCGACAGCAGCGCCACCGCAGGGGCGTGACGTCAGTGAGTTGAGTTGGTCTACACCTCGTTTCAGCTTAAGTCCAGATGCAGTCAGACGCTAAAAGCTAATGGGGTTAATCAAGCACCTTCAAAAGCGCAAGTCACTGGGCCTTTTTCGTTTATGATTGGTTCAGCGATGATAGAACATGCACAGAAACATGACAACCGCCATGATGATGCCATTTTGACGCTACCTGATTGGTCCCATCAGCTAGTTGTGCCGGCTGCCCCTTGACTTAAGGTGAAACGAAGTATAGCTGTCGCCCAAGGAAGCAGTAAAAAGTTACAAAGGAATGATTCACGAAAGTGACTTTCGTGAAGTCATTACACTCTGACCTCACGGAAGTGACGTCGTAACGAATGCGCTGCCAATCAACATCGATATCGGGCATATGCAATTTCGGCGTTTTTCGACGTAATATTGCTTCTGTTGCGATATTTTGTCCAACTAAAGCGACATCGGACGTTTGTTTTGGTGTGACCTTTTTAACAGAGTTTCCCTTTAAATTTGCAATTAATTACTTTTCGAGAACACCACTTTTCGAGTCTCAGGGTCATCGAAACAACTAAAAATTACACTGTCGTATAAAAAAGAAAGTGGAATACAAATTCACCCGTATTCACCAGGCGCGAGTATCGCCTGTTTAACCACTGACTAGTGACGTCATCGACTAAAATGATCACGTGGCGAGCGATAGTCGCCGCTAATTGAGCGCTTGGTATTCACCAGTCGTGTTTAGGGCCTAGTCGCCCACGCGACTAAGAAGTGGACTAACAAATCTTAGTCATGGGGTAGGGCTAGTTTAGCCGGTGTTTAGCGGGTGACTAGCGGCTCAGCGCCATGGCCGACTCGTATCACCGCTGACCGCCAGCGCTAACGAAGCACTTACTGTCTCGGAACGCTGGGGGACACATCTAGAAAGAATTGGAGGAGCAAATAATGTGTAAATAGCCATGTTCAGCGGTCAGAGATACCGCTAAAGAGACCTCAGCAGGGCGCTGGACGACGAGAAAAAAACGCATTTACGGGCGCTTCCATATTTGTTTATGTCGCTGGCAAAGCGGCTTCCGTGTTTCTCCCTGACTTTTTTTTTAAATTTTCTTTGTAAAACTCTGTCTCGGACAATATGTCTCTCATTGTAACATTTGTTTTCCTGATAAACATTTAAAAGTTTAGTTTTTATACGATAAAATACCCATTTATGCAGTGGCGTTTAAGTTTGCATATGCGTGACCTATCTTTTTACGTCACTTCCGCTTGTTAGTTGCTGACTAGATAGTCACCCGCTTGCTTCGCGCTCGTGAATACCGCAGAACATAATCGCTCGTTAGTCGCGGATTTCTCGTTTAGCTCGCGACTACCTAGTCGTGCTACTAACTATAAAACGGCGCTAGTTAGTCGCGCCTGGTGAATACGGGTGATTATGTTTAGAAAGAAAGGAAAGGACGAAACAAAGTATTGTAAATTAAAAAAATAACCAGATTTAAGTTTAAAAATTGCAACCTTTTAATAGAAACACAGAAAACCGGACTAACCGCAATCATAAAGAGATGTTAGCGTGGGAAAGACACGGGTAATCAAGCAAAAAAGCGTATTTCGCCACCGGGTGGACTCGAACCACCAACCTTTCGGTTAACAGCCGAACGCGCTAACCGATTGCGCCACGGAGGCGAACGTGAGCGGCGGAATGGAAACGGAAAGTGAGGGATTTATGCGAACGGGGGAAGAGAGGGGGGGGGGGGGAGGAGCGGTGGGGTATATTGCGTGAGGAATATAAGGGTTTGAGGACATTTCGACTAAATTTACCTCATATTAGTTTCACCCAGGAATCACACATGAGCGAAGCTAATATAAGGTAGATTTACTCAAGACCAGCGAATCAGGAAGCCAGTCTCATTACCGCTTTGCTCTGTCTATTCTCAAGGACTGCTGACAATTCCGCACTCAATAAGCAACTGAGTTATTATAAATTAATAAAAAAAATATATGGACTTTTCTCTAAATATATTGTCACCACTAGAGTTCATTATTTTAGAACAAGCGCTAATACTTTCGGTTTCGGGCCCTCCATTGAGAGTCCGCAAGAACATAATTCCCATATACATGTTTGTTTGTTTTTCAAGTGGAGATCGAGGTTCAGAAGAGAGGTAATTCTTAACAGTGCAGTCTAGGCCGAAAGATAATTGGATGTCCATATACGTATATATACATATTTTTAAGTATGGTGGTGGCCGTTTGGAAAAGTTGATTCATCTACGATTCAACTACGCATGCATCGGCGGAGTACTGAAGATTAGATAAAAATATTGAAATAATAATAAGTGCTTGTCTTATTTTTTTTATTTGTATAATCATAGCGTTTGTTTTACGATATCTCGTGATGTCCCTCGGGCGAGGAGACATTGTAAGTATATGGTGATACGCTAAATTCTAAGTAGTTATAAAGAAGAATGGTACGGCAGGCCGCGTTTTCATGCGCTCTAAACTTATGTTCATTTGTTGAGGTCTTATATAGCAGACTTTTTTCTAATATGGAGACTTCAGAAACGCTGGTGGCACACTGTGTGATGCAATTAATACAAACAAAACGCATTTTTGTTTACAAAATTTTAAAGCTGCGACTTTACGTTTGCTGGAAAGTGCTTATTTGGCCAGTAACCTAACTGGTAAAATTAAGCGCTCATCCACACAATAAAAAAATTAGATAAAAAAAAAAGGCTCCGGTGTCGTGTTTGCACAGAGTGCGTCGCGTAGTACACATGAGATACGGATGTCAGTAATATATATATATATTTTTTTTCATTCAATCTTTTTATCGTTAAGTCTCTTCTTCACATTTCTTGAGGGAGTTCAGGCTATAGGTAACGCGCAAGGTGTCGAACTATCCAAAAACAAATGATTCATTTTTTATTAAAAAAATTGACTATGCCTGCTGCAGTTTCTTTTGCATTCTTCTCACATTTCGGTTATTTTTTTAGTTTTTATGATTTTTTCTTTGTCTAAGAAATGTCTAGATCGGTCAAGACCAGCGAGCTCACGCTTTACTCCAGGTTGACATAAAAATTAAACAAAGATATTTTGACATTTCTTAATCAAGAACACGTGAGTTGAAAATGTAACGGTGTATCCCTAAAAAGGTAGGGAAACGTTTTCAATTTCTCACCGCCAATAATAATTTTAAAAAAGCTAAACACACCGTAATCGTCTTTTGTAGTCATGTATTATCTGATAAAAAGACAACTTGAGCTTAAATTAGAAAAGAAGGCAGTTGCCGTCCATTCATGAGATGTGTGTGAGCTTTATAGCAGCGAGGATGAGAGGGCGTGAAAGTTAGAGGTCGGGTTCTGACGCCGCGACGACAGCGAGGACGCTTACGTCCGCTCGTCTTCTTTGCCGGCGCTTGTACAGCAAAACCATCGGAATCGCAACAAATGTATTCACTTGCAGCGTAAGAAATGCAGGGCGTGTCCTATATTGTTCCCTCTTCTTGCTTCGTGATTTGTTCTGCATTCTTATCGCCCACAACTCATTGGCTAAGGAGTGATAATAAAATTACAGGAGACTCGTCACACCCTGCATTTCTCAAACTGTCAGTGGCTATAGTATACCCATAGAGCCACTAAATAAGCTACGCTTAGAGTATCGGCACACTGTTCCCCGATATTGCTGTGGGCGCCGCCATCTTGGTGCTTGTGCGGGGCAGACGCAACTGCCGAGCGTCATACGATTTAAAAGTGTGACGTCCTCAGCATTAGATTTGGTGTGAGGAAGATGCATGTATTATTATTTTGCTGTGTGGCGAACTGTTTAAACATATTTGGATAAAGGAAAAGCGTTTCCAGTGATTTCAGATAAAGTTTCAAATATCTGGCAACCACGATTTAAAGCCACAAGATGGGGAAGTGTCGCTTCTCTGAGGTGTAGCTTATTTAATGGCTCTTGTATAGCCTTATCAGGGCTCTTGTAGCGCATTTATTTGCTCTTTCGGAATCACTCTGAAGATATGGGAGGTATAGGACGTTAAACATACCGGTGAAAGAAGCTTTCAAGACACCACGCCTAAAAATACAATGATGTGTTGTGACAAGTGCAGAACGCAATCGGAATGCCGAGGTAGAGTACCGAAAAGGAAGCGATCATGAAATCACGGTAAGGTTGGCTCGTTGATCACGGCAAAACCGGTGCCTTTATTCCCAACCCCCCCCCCCCCCCCAAAAAAACAAAAAGACGCATCGGCGCGGTAAACATAACATCCAAGTTCCAAACGAAGTACTAATTGATATTTCGAACCTCCTCAGCGTACTCTACTTCCTTGTCTACCATTCTCTCTTTGCCTGGGGTTTTCCGCAGTGAAGCGGAATGATGCCATCGATCGAGTCCATCTATACTTCGTTTTGTGTGCCGTGGAGGCGAAAGCAGCGCTAGGCGGAGAGAGACGGGGCGAACCCTAGGAAGACGGGACGGTAGAGGAGAGCAATGAAGGGCGAGGGGAGTAAGCGAGAGCACTAGGACAACACTTACAACAACTCAGATTAATTAGGAACGCTAGAGAGATGGCTGGGGATGAGGAGGGTTTCTCTCCACATCCCAGCCTTCCTAGTGCTTGCCCTTTCACCCCCCCCCCTCGCCTTGCGTTGCCTTCGCCTGTACTGAACGCAACTAGTGACACGGAGTGTCCACGTTTGCAAGTACGGCCTCAGGAAGCGGCCATCTTGCTCAGTTGGTTGCGCTTGGGGACGTCATAATCCGATTTCGACGCCTTGCTAAGGCGTCGTAATCGGCGGACCATGGCCGCGCCCAAGCGCACCCCAACTGAGCAAGATGGCTGCGCCCCGTGGCCGTACGCGCACCCCGCTGATGACGTCACTTTTACTCGTTTGTCTATCCGCTCTCGCGCTTTCGCGCCGTCGGCGCGCCGGAACGGGCGGGTCTACGTCGAAATTTTAATTGTTCCATTCCGACGCTCCTCTTATTAAGATCGAAGTAAAACTTTAGACACACCAGTTTTAAGGTGCCCATATTACAACTTTTACCGTTTGTTCGAATTCAAGGACCCCTTCGAAGCAGCCGACGGTATACGAGGCAATGGAACCAATCCAGCAGCTTCAAAAAGTTGCAAGTCACTAAGCCTTTCTTTCTGTTCATGATCGGTTCAGCGATGATAGAACAGGTACAGAAGCATCACGAGCACCACGATGGCGCTCTTTCGACAATGTCTGAATGGTTCCATAAGCTTGTAGCGGAGGCTGCGCCTGGACCTTTAGGTGGAACGATATATAGTATGCGAATTGCGTTGAACATCTAGCACTACAATAGTGCTGAAGGCTAACGAAGTGAATATTTTTAGTTATTAGTTTGGTTGCCTTGGTATCACACAATGTCTATTTCCGACCAGCTTTTTTGTGAATTCCTTTTACTTGACTAAGGAGCATATCGCTTACCCTACTTATTCCTACATGTTCACCGGTCTGATCGATCAAATAGGAGGACAGTCGCCACATGGTTTCATACATTTTTGCTTCTGACTTACACAATTGACCCACCCACGTTCCGGTGCGCACTCTAGAAAAAGAGCCGTAGATTTATCTCGGAGGGAGAGTTATAGGCGAAGAAGCCACCTGGCAGCGGAGTTAAAACGAGGTAAGAGGAGAACCCACCTCCGAGCATCGTAAACTCTCAGCGAGCGAGCATTGCAATACTGAACTAGAAAAACAAAACACACACACACACACACACACAAGCGCGCGCGCAGGAAAAACAGATTTTTAGAGTCAGCAAGATGCAAGACTACTGCAGCCTACGTCGTAAACGTGATGCAACAACCACGACAAAACGTCTTCTTCAAGTAAAAAAGAAAAACTGGTTCTTTGAAAATTTAGGATAGCCGACGTTTTTTTTATGTAACGCACGTAAACCGTACGCCATTTGAGACGTAAAAATTCGAGTTCTCAAAACACTCACTGGTCGATTTTATCAGCCGGCGATTCTGCGTGCATCAGCCTTCCTAGGGTTTAAAATTAAATATGCATACAGGGTGTTCTTTTTAGACTCAAATCATTTGTCTAAAAAAGAAAATGAAAGACGTTTACAACTCCCTGTAATGCCGAATTAGAGCGCAGCTCTTGAGTATAGGAGGAGGGTAGGGCACGGAGGGGAGGGTGTGCCACTCCTCCCCTCCCTCCTCCCTTCCTGCTCCCCACCCATTTAGCGTGAAATTTTCGCTACATTTCCCGCTAAATTTAGCGGGGAAATTTTTCCGCTAAATATAGCGGGGAATAATTTCCGCTAAATTTCGTGGAGAAATATTTTCGTTAAATTTAGCGGTAAAGTTTTCTGCTATATTTAGCGTGACAGGTTCCCTCCTCCTCCCTCGTGCCCCTCGTGACGTCCCACGTGACGTCACGTGTGACATCATCATGGGAAACGTCTCATAATGAAACGCGCGGTTACGCCGACGGCGACGGCGACGCCGCTCTAGCCGGAAACGGGCGCCCAAGAGCTGCGCTCTAAAAAAATAGCCGGGAAAGCTACACTTACGCGGTTTGTGCATGTGAGTTATGCGGCCAGGAGGACATAATATATGGCACTAATGGTAATAATTAGAAACTCGACGAGCGTAATCGAAAACAACCATATCAGTAAATTTTCTGAAATACATTGGGCGCGTGGGAAGCGCCGTGGTGCAATAAATTAACCACTCGTGCAGCAGGTGTCAAGCTGACAGACGCCAGAACTCGGACGATAAGAGACGGAAAGTCGGCGCGCCCGTTGCACCACGGCGCTTCTCACGCACATCAAATCTTTCTCAAATTTACCGATTTAGGGGTTTTCGATGACGCTCAGCAAGTTACTGATTCAAGTGAGTTGTTATTTGTTCACCAATTAAAATGTTTCTAGTCAATAATAGGGTTATACTGAGTATTATCCCCTACATTATATCTCCCTTACCGTATAACTAACTTGCATATACCGCATTAGTATGGCTTTGCCGGACTTTTTAAAGAACAGTCTGTATAAAGTCAAAACGAAAGACGCCTCTTATAGTCGCGTTGTGTTTACGCTTTTTTAATTTTTTATATTACAATTGTAGCTCACTAGCCAGATTTTTCCGTCTCCAGCGGAAACAGCTGTTGACATTTCGTAGTTCATTTTCTAGATTTTCGTTCAACGAATAATCTGTAGGCTTAAAAATATACGTATGCCGGTAACGCATCCTAAACCATCGCCATACGTCTACGACCTGGAATGCATCAGCTCATTATTTATCCCGAAAGGTGCAATGCAAAAAAGCTCTCATTGCGCACGCTCCGGCTGTGCAGCTACACACGCACCACCACTTGGGCTTGACATCGGAACAATAACTTGGTATGTACCGAACTACGTTTTCCTTAGAAATAATCGCACCACCCTTTAACCCTCAAGTTTAGTAACGCGATACTTTTCACAGTTCGTGTCGCAGTTTTAAGATTAACAGATAGCTCCGCTTGAGCAGTAGTTCATGATTTGCTTTGGATTTGTTTACTTTCTGAAAGGCATGTTTACTGTTTACAGTAACTAGACTTCTGCTTAGAAAATACATTTTGCAATTCCTCCAATATAAAAAGCCACCTTGCTCAATAAATTTGGCAATGATAGCATTGATATTTATAGTTTATATCGCAAATCACTGTATTCAGGTTTTGATTGTATGAATTTTTTATGTTAATTGTTAAACACCTGCATTTTTCGTACACCGGGTGTTTCCGTGAAGACTTTTGAAAGTAGCTTATAATAACCAAATAATAAAAAAAATCTTTTCCGGGAACAATTTGCCAGCCCCGACAGACGTCAAAGGATTTCAAACAGCATAATAATCATCTAGGTAATTAACTAACATCTACTAACAAACTTTTCGATTTCGTGAAAATTATCATATGGTTTAAATTCGAACTTTCTGGACATCATTGAAAAGCACTAAATCAACTAATTCAGAAAGATATAGGGCAAACAAATATTTGAAGCCGTTCCAAAAGAAAACAGAAAGAAACTCTAAATTGGGACGCGCTATTAGGTTTCGGTTTCCTATTGATGCGCTCCGATAGGAAATCGAAATCTATAAACGCCTACCGTCCTGACCAGAGTACACCGATTCGTTCGTTTGCTCCTTTATTTAAAATAATCTTACGCAATTCCAGCAATAATCTTTTTTTGTTCACTTTATGTTACGCATTTTTGCGCCAGCAAACCTGTCCCCACGTGGCCGAGGCGCAAAACTACCTCCTCGCCTCACTCTTGTATAGACCGTTTTACTGAAAGAGGGCGAGAGAGAAGAGCCCCTTCCCCCTTGCTGGTGCGTTGGAAAGAGTGAAAGTCCCGGATGAGAGGCTTCGCCGGTGTTGAGTGCATGCATTGCCCGAACTTCGTTCGCGCTTTCTTCTGTTTTAAACTCCCAAACTTATTTAGAGCCACGTGCTTCGATGGCGACAGTCCCCCGGTCATCAGGACACCATTGCTCGGTTATAGGGTGCACAAATAACGACACAAAGTGTCGAACACGATCCGAGGACCTATGTAGCTTGCACGGAATCCGGCAAGGCGAGTGCGGCTGCAGTCTCTTTAAGTTCCATCGCATTCCTCATGACCCCGATCTCCGGCGGCAATGGGTTGCGTCCGTAAACCGAAAATACTTTTTCCCGACGCCATCCTCACGACTGTGCTCGGAACATTTTGTGAATGGAGCGCTCACCGAACTTAACGCTGTACCGTCGATTCAGCATGGGTGTGCTCGCAAGGTGCGTGCAATTTTTCTTCTTATAATTGCTGTTTCAGCTTGTAACTTTTTTAATTGAATTTATCTTAATATTGATATTTTGAAGTGGTGACACTGACTCGATTTTATCATCTACAACACTTAGTTGAAGGCTCATTTTCGCCGCCGGGTGTGGCTGGAAATTGTCGAAATATTAGTTCTATTCGTTTTCCTAAATCGCGATCTCCTACGCGATTCAGGAAATCAGCACATAATGTAACTAGAAAGAAACCTTATGCTGCTGAAACTTGAGACATGCTGACGCATCGATTTCAAATTGTTGAATCATTGATCGACTCGCTCCGCCCATCTTGACGTTGTTGTTTCCATGTCTCAACGAAAGACACTTGTTGACGCGAGAACCTCAAACTAAATGTTTATAATCACCTTCTAGCCGGGGTGAGCTGTTTTCAATCGTTCCACGATAAAACAGTAGGCCGTTTTATCGCAGGTAGTGCCATTTTGAATACTGTAGCGCAATCTAGCGAGCATCAGGTTCCGCAGCCATGCTGAGTGGTTAGAAACGTTGCCGCAAGTCCTCTTCTGGGCGCCGCTCCTGCGTTGGGTGTGCTAGTTGGGAGCTCCCAAGTGCTGGGTACCTGATTAGGGCACGTCTTGTGTTTTTTTATGCCGCGGATTGCGCTTTTCAACTCATTGATAACGTTTGTCGCCCCGCTCTATGGCATCGGCCAGTGCGGCGACGCCAGAAGTGCGGCACTGAACGCGCCACCGGTAGAAATTGGAGGCGAATACTCCAAATATTGTATAATTTGGCAGCGATTGAAATTTCATGACGGTTATTTCTACCGAATTCTGTCCGAGAACATATGTTCTCGGACAGAATGAGACGCCTTCTTTCGATATTCGCGTACGCTAGAAACCTTAGAGATCATATATACTAACTCTAGAGGAAAAGGTCCACCATTTTCCCATGCATTCTGGCTGCCGCAAGCGGCGGAGCATGGAGGCAGACCTTTTGCGTCCCACACATGGTTACCAACTGCCTTCGATTTCACAAATATAATTATTTCATTAGAGCAGTTTCATGAATTTCAACAATCCACGTATACTTTCCGGTGAAAAGATATTCGCGTTCCTATTAAAGCTTTCTTTCTGCATAGCGTGCAGGTGTACGGCCCCGCGTCAACGCCAAACTAAACCAGACAAAGAGCTTTGCGCTATGGTTTTGAGAGGCGCGGCCTGGGAATACTAAACCGCGTAAACACATGATTTCCGAAATTTCGACAGAAGGGTAGTTAATGCAGCGTAATGAGTATATTGCTTTTTATCAGCGTTAGAATAGCTCAGAATTTAGCTTACAACGTTAAAGTATCGCTGTTTATTTTGCTGAGAATTTTCAGTCTTCACGACTACCATTGCGACTGTCGTCCTTCAGCTGGCAACATTGGTTTCTTTCTTTCGTGTTCTGTCGCGCTCTTTAGTGATCTTTCACTCCGGACCCCAGATGTCGGCGCACAGGATTTGCCACTCCTCCTCACCCACCTTTACCCTCCTGCTATAGACCCCTCATAGAAAAAAGCGCAATCTCTCGTACGTAACGGCAACCAGCGCCAGCCGCCATGCTGCAGGGTAGTGGGGCGTCGTTGCATAGGCCGCAGACGCTAGTCTGACTGCGTCAGTTCCACTGCCCACGATGCCAACGTACTGCTGCGTAGCCCTCAGTTAGCAGAGTGGGTGTCTGGACAAGTCTGGTATTAAGGTATACGTATTCGTAAATGTACTCGTTATCGGTTGACGGGCGTCGGTCAGGAGGGGATAATTAGCAGCGTAGCCGCGCACACATTTGCCTGCTCATGTGCATGAACGGAACACGGGGTGTTCCCACCCAACGCTCCTTGGCCGTTTGAGTCCGGTGTTTTCAATCTCACTTTGTAGCGTTTCGAAGCAGAGTTTTTAAGTTTCAGCTCATTTGAAAAAATCAAAGCGTCAGATACAAATGTAATGTATGGTAATGCTTGCCGACATGACAGCTTCGCGAGCGCGTAGCTTCACGTTTGCGCTAGCTCGCGGTACTTTCAACTTGAGCGTGTAAATTATGTGTTAGGTATGCACGAAACCATACGACTTCACGCTTTAACCTGCCTGTAGCGCGTACACACCTCTGCAGCGCATGCTTTATGCAAGGCAACATGCACGCGCTTTCAGCTTCTGCTTCACTACAAACCTGCTGGTCTTCGACTACACGTTGTGTCAAAAAAAGTTTCGATTCTAAAATTCGAAGAAACGGTAAAAGCACAGGCGAGCTGGTAAAGAACTTGCTGTTGTTTCGTCCGTTTTTTTTTATTTTGCTCGTGTCTCCAGTTTACGATGAGAGACTCTAAAATTGCCTGCAAAAATCAGGGACTCGACGTAGTAAGTAGAAACTTACCTCGAATACGTCGTTTACTGGCCGAATTTGCGCATTAACATTTTGTCTTAACTCGAAAAGCAAAAAAATAAAAATGCCCCAAAAATGTTTATTTTTTATTTTTTTCATACTTGAAGTAGAGATTTTAATTTTTATTGTGTAAATGGCACAAGTAAAATACGTATTCAAGTCAAGTTTCAACTTGATACGCTCAGTCGCTGTTTTTTGTAACTGTAACTTTATTTTGATGCGCTCAGATATAAGCGGGTCAACGTATCAAGTTGAAACTTACCTCGAATACGTATTTTACTATACCAGTTTTCACCTCAAGAAAAAAAACAAATTTTGCGCCTTGTGCATACGCGGCGCGAAGTAGTTCTTACGAGACTTGGTTGTCAAAGGAAAAAGCGATGCTTATGGCGCTTGGAACGTGTACGTCTGAACATATATCTAATCTACAATTCACCTGCATATATCTCAATTCTCTACATTAAGGGTGAAATCAGTAATGCTCCGCGAGAAGACGGGCGCTTTTACTACGGTTCTTGAGGTGGAAACGGGTATAGTCCCATTTACACAACTTACCTCGAGTACGTAGTTTACTAGTCCTATTAACATATTAAAATTTCAACTCTCTACTTCAAGTACGATAAGAAAAAGGTCTGACCCATTTAAAAGCATAAGCCTTTGCTTGTATTCGAAATTTTGACGTAAAATTTTAATGCGTAAATCTGACTAGTGAAATACGTATTCGAGGTAAGTTTCTGTTCGCAGCTTCTGTTAAATCAGCCCTCTGACTCCGATCGGCTCTTGTAAAAGCGACATACAGGGTGTCACAAAAAAAAATAAGGCTTTTTTTTATTGCAAGAATAAACTACGCATCGCCTAACGCTCATTCTCCGAACAGAGGTAGCGCTAGAGGTCACAACCAGATGCGAAAGTTTCAGCCCGATCCGATACCTTATTCAAAAGTTATGTCGTTTTCTAAAAATTTCAACGGGAAAATGGAGCCCATTTTTGCCCGTTTTCGGCTTCTGGTGCCATAGAGCCCCATGTATTCGAAAACTCCGTCGGCCGCCATTTTAACCATTGAAGATGGGAAAATGGCGGCCAGAGAGATCATACGTGAAGAGCTGATAGATTCTTGCAACCACAATCGCCACAACGTGTCTCTTACCGGCCTCCCTTTTCCAGCCCACCATATCAAAGACCACCAAGACCAAATCCTGTTTACGATCAGTCGTCTCCAGTCATTCGACGACGCCCCATTTGCTTTCAATGTGGTATTCGCGGCCATTTAGATTGATTTTGTCACTGTTGAATTGCTGAGGACGAGCGAATCAGGAATACATTAACGGACCTCGCTCCAACTACTACCCCAGGCCAGCATACACTCCACGAACCCACGAAGATGTGTACGTCAACCAGACTTCCCTGCTCGTCCTCGATCCCCTTCTCCCAGACCGTCCCCACGCAGGCAAAACCTGTCGCCCTACCCATGCTCGTCTACGTCATTCAGGTCTTTGGCTCAACCTTCCACGTCCTACTTTAACCGTACACTTTCCTCGATGCTTACAATGTATATTCAGCAGGATCAGCAAAACTGGGACAAGATACTTCGTTTCGTGACATATGTGTATAACACTGCTGTCCATGAGACCGCGCAATATTAGCCATTTTACATGATTCATGGAAGCGAAGCACTTACTTCCCTCGACATGATCCTACCCTCCACTGTTTCACATCAACCTCCTGACTAAGTCAAACCCGTTTATAACGAACAGAAGGAAACGCTACAATCAGTTCGATATAGCAAGTAATTCGATATAGCAAAAACCATTTACAATGAACTTCCACGATGCGTTCGTTGTATGGAGCGTACTTCTCTTTCTTTCTCATCTCTTCGCTTCCGCCTTGTAACAACGCGCTAAAATCTTTTTTTTTTCTTCTTTTTTTTGCATGCGTGCTTTTTATTCTTTTAGCTTATCTCCCGTTTTGAATCGCTTCTCTTTGTAGGCAACCGTTTTGGGATCAAGTATTTTTTTTCGGTGCGTGCGTGCAGAGGGTATTTTTTAGCTTTCTCCCCTTCTGAATCGCTTCTCTTCGCTCAATTTGGCTCGCAACTTGACCTTTTGGAATTCTTTCTTTTCCAATTTTTGGGGGGAGAAGGGACAGCCTAGAAGACGACTGTTCGCGCGTTTTCGGAAGCCTTCCCGGGGGGACAAGTTCGATATAGCCAATATGTTCTTCGTTGTAAAATGTATCTTTTCCATGCATTTTTCTTCAAATTTTCCGTGAGTTCGATATCGACAATGATTTGCTGTACGTGGGTTCGTTGTAAACGGGTATCACTGTACATAGCCCGTCTTCGTCGTTGGACTGAAGAATGTCGCCTCCTCGCCCAACATCGCACATGGACATCTCAGCAGCAACATATCAGATTTTGCAACGACACATATATCGCCACTTGACGTACCAACTAGGAGACCTCGTCTTGATCTGGCTCCCCGTTCGCTATGTTGGCCGCTCTCCCAAACTTTTATCGCGCTATTTCGGGTCGTATCGAGTCACTCGTCAAACATCTGACGTGAACTACGAAGTGCGACGTGCGCTCCCTATTCCCGATGGCCGTTCGGGAAACGGTGCCACTGTACATGTGTCAAGGATGAAATTCTACATGCCTAGATATTAGTTCTGTTATCAAGCACTTCTCTTTTCGTGAAAAGGAAGGGAGGGGGATTTAAGGCGTTACGTTTTGTTTCTTGGCCTGAAGGATTGTGGGTAGAGGAGAAAGACCAAGCCGTCACAACAAGAGACCACATTCTAATAGACGTATTTTTGCTATCTCAACATCGCGTAATAATATCAATATTATTATTATTTTTATTTGTCAGAAGTGGAAATTGGATCTAGAAGTTTTTTTATTCTAGCTCGTAAATGTGCTGTCAGGTTTGTTTCTCGCTGTTTTAAGCTCTAAAAACGTAAATAGAAGTTTACGTCATCATAGACGATTGCCTCCTACTGGCGTTACCCAGACGGGCTTCTCGTATTCTGTCACGATACTTTGCAGGTGAAAATATTCTCGGAAAACGTATTGAAATTCGAAAGAGGCAACTAAAATTCCTTTTTTAGAGCCTGCATTATTCAGATCGAATTTCTGTCTTCAACGAAACTAAATTTCGGGAAACGTTTATTAGAGAGTGTTTCTATTTCCTGTTTCCCATGAACTCGCACGTACGCGGTTACAGCTAAATTCGCCGAATGGTATCAGAACACCGGATTTTATTGCACCCACTGAGACTGAAGAATCCACCTAATCACGCTTGTTGACTGTTTATTATCGGCCACTTTGACGTTCAGATGGTCTCAATAGTTTTTGAGGTTCGACTTTAACTTCTCATCCCTCGTGTATTTCCTTCATTCACATGTAATCATTTCGCCAACGCTTTCCACTTCCAAAGAAGTTGTATTTTTATTTATGAGCTTTGCACTATATACCAATCTTCAAAGACCCCCTGAAATATACGATGAAATAAAGACCTTAGAAAGAAATGAAGCAGCTTAACGCTCTCTCACCCGGAACAATCTCCGATCAGCGTTTTCCTCAAGCTTCAAAAGTCGTTGTAAACAATGAAGCTCTCTGGGCGCTTTCAGAGTTTCACAGATGCCTGATTGTAATTTTCCACTGTCGTGTTCACTCAAAAGCCGTGGGACGGCGATAAACAAACAACAAAGGATGCAATTTTCCGCCAGACGTCCCTTGTCTGATCCCGAATTCGCTTCGATTCTCTTCAATGACTCCAAGAGCTTGAGTCTGTGTACTGTTCAAAACGTAACGAATATACGTGCGAGACTTCTCAAAACATAAAAGGTAATCCAAATCAACTTCAAAGGTTTCAAGTCTCCGAAAACAGTGTAAAATAAAAAGAAATACGAAAAAAAAACATTTAGAGATAAATACAATATTTAACAGACGAGACGGAGAATAAACACGGGCAGTGTCATGGGAGCAGGTATTATTTTATAAAGATTACCGATTTGTTTCAGGTTTGAAATAAAATATTAAGTGTTAACATAAACAAAGCTGTTATTAGAAACGTGAATCCAAAGGAACAAAGTTTGATGAACTACTTATAAAATACATTATTGCTACCGTCGTCGTGTCTAGATGGCGGCACAAAATATGTAATGGAGTGCACCAGAGCTAGATAGGGTCTTGGTTTTACTATCCAGCGACAAGTCTGTCAACTCACAAATTTCGAGCGAAGTATTAGGACGGGTTCTATCGATCGGTGTTTCAAGGCAGTGACTGAAAAAGGCAAAGGTCACCAAAGATATCGCTTCTCTAGGTATTATAACTACCCTGTCGCCAACACCCCTAGAAGAAAAAAAACAAATTGAATATGCCCAGTAGAGAAATTATAACATATAGGACAATAAAATAACATATATATATATATGCCTTTTACGTAGATTTTGTTTTTTAATGGGACCATAATTTAAAAAGAAAAAGCATATACTTTTTTTATCTCTGGGTTAAGTTGACGGCCATGATGGACAGTAGAGAAGGGGTGAAATCGCTTAGTTAGTAAGATAACTGCTCACGTAAGCTGAAAGCGAAAATATATATACTGGCTAAGATTCGCCTGTATAAGCCTCGAAGTCCGTTCACTAGCTGCTCTAGCTGCGTCTCAACTCGGAATTTGCAATGCAGTCTTCGTCCTTCAAGGGTAACTCCGGTCAATATTTTCGAATTTGGGATTACGACTGTTTTCAGTTCAGTCAGTGTCCCTAAATTACAACGTATAGCTTTTTTTTTTATTGTGCATAGTTTTATAAATATCACGGCTCAAAGCTTGGTTCCAGGCGTCTACAGCAAAACCGAAACTATCTGCTGGAGAGGGATGGCAACACTGATCAGCTGTACCGCAGCGACGTGACGTCACGGGGGTGCTGCGGTACGCGACACCCAGTGTTGCTTGACTAAAAGCTAACCCGCTTGCCACCTGCTCAAGAGCAGCTGGTCGCATCTTTAAAATCGGTTTTAGTGGAGTGCGCGGCACGTAATATTTCGGCTTTGACCACATTTCGTGCCACTAAAGCTACACCAGTCATTTATTTTGGTTTCGTTTGCGACCGGAGTTGCCCTTTCAAAGCGCAAATTTCAATTTGTTGACTCGTTAGTTGATATTAGAGGTGCTGGTTTATGTTTATTAAGAACAGAATAATACTGAATCGGTATTAGTTGTTACGATCCTGTTTCGTATTATGCGTATAATGGGGAAAAAAACGGTCACCAACACTGCAACAACCATTTTACTGTTTTAGGAACGACTCTTCGTACTTTTGAGATTTTGTTGTTTTTTACGCCATTGGTGCGATTGTTTTAGGAGACGCGGTGAACACATAAAAAAGAAACGATGCTTGTTTTATAACAATTAGTTTGCTGAATTTGCCTATCATTATATAGAGTGTTTTCTATTTCACAAAACACATTTTGTATCCTTTTTTCTTATTCAGATTTTACCGTGTATGTGAATATATATATATTATATGTATATATATATATATATATATATATATATATATATATATATATATATATATATATATATATATGATATAGAGAGAGAGAGAGAGAGAGAGATTTTGTTTGAGCCACAGAGCACTCCCAGACGGCTCACCCAGTCCAATTTTAATATTTAAGAAGGCTGCGTTAGTCAGAAAAACGTACAACGCCCGAAGACCACTTAACGAAGTCTTCCAACCGCAACTCCAGGACAGAAAGTAGATTCATGCTCTCGAGGCAACAGCAATGGTGGCGTAATCGTTTCGATATGAAGAAATCCTTTCATAAAACATTAAATATCGATCAAGCGTACTCGACGTGAGTACATTTTCGTAAGAGGTACATACTCTAAAAGGAGGCGGCTTTTAGATTAAATTGAAGTGGACCGCGGGATTATAGACGCCTTTATTGAAACGTTCTCCCTAAGTGCATTTCTACATTTATTTGATTTTATTTCCTTCTTGTTTTAGAGTTTGCTTATATCTAAAATTTACGATCGTAATTGATAAAAAGAACTTTGGAAAACGCTTAACCACTTGAAGCGACTGAAAGGGGAAAAACGCTTATATAAGATGTTGCTCGAGGAATTTTCCGTTCGAAGCTTTGACGAAAGGCAGATATAGTTCTCCGTCCGTTAAGTATTAAAAAAAAAGTAACTTCAAAGGCGAAGCTTGCCATCTTTTTGCCAGGTTATAATTAAGCTTTAAAGCTGGCTGTAGTCCGGATAGAGTTGATCCTTTTTTTGAGATATAGTGTGATGCTCGAAGTAAGGGCTGGAAGGATTTGGCCGACTTGGCGTAAACCGCAACCT
>JAZHYW010012289.1:0-17608 GCA_037355805.1 Ixodes ricinus
GGTGTACGGCCCCGCGTCAACGCCAAACTAAACCAGACAAAGAGCGTTGCGCCTCGGTTTTGAGAGGCGCGGCCTGGGAATACTAAACCGCGTAAAACACCATGATTTCGAAATTTTCGACAGAAGGGTAGTTAACGCAGCGTAACGAGTATATTGCTTTTTATCAGCGTTAGAATAGCTCAGAATTTGTGCTTACAACGCTAAAGTATCGCCGTTTATTTTGCGGAGAATTTTCAGTGCTCACGACTACCATTGCGACCGTCGTCCTTCTTGCTGGCAAACATTTGCCTTCTTTCTTTCGTGTTCTGCTCGCGCTCTTTAGTCGATCTTTGACCTGGACCCCAGATGCTCGGGCGCACTTGATTTGCTACTCCTCCTCACCCACCTCTACCCCCATGCTATAGACCCCTCATGGCGGAAAAGCGCAACTCTCTCAAGTACGCAACGGCAACCAGCGCCAGCCGCCGGCGCTGCAGGGTAGTGGTGCGTCGTTGCATAGGCTGCAGACGCTAGTTCGACTGCGTCGAAGTTCCACTGCCCACGATGCCAACGTCCCTACTGGAGGGGATAATTAGCAGACGTAGCCGCGCACACATACTTGCATGCTCATGTGCATGAACGGAACACGGGGTGTTCCCACCCAACGCTCCTGGCCGTTTTAGTCCGGTGTTTTCAATCTCACTTTGTAGCGTTTCGAAGTAGAGTTTTTAAGTTTCAGCATATTTGACATGACAGCTTCGCGAGCGCGTAGCTTCAACGCTCAGCGCTAGTCTCGGGGTACTTTCAACTTGAGCGTGTAAATTATGTGGCAGGCATGCACGAAACCATACGACTTCACGCTTTAACCTCCGCCTGGTAGCGGGGCAGCACATCGACCTCTGCAAAAGGCGCATGCTTTATGCAGAGGCAACATACGCACGCGCTTGCAGCTTCTGCTTCGCCACAAACCTGCTGGTCTTCGACCACACGTTGTGTCAAAAAAAAAGTTTCGACTTCCAAAATTTGGAGAAACGGTAAAAGCACAGGCGAGCTGGTGAAAACTTGTTGTTGTTTCGTACGTCCGTTTTTTTTGTTTTGTTCTGGCGTGTCTCCGGTTTACGAGGAGAGACTCTGAAATTGCTCTGCAAAAATCCGGGACCTCGACGTAGCGTTAGAAACTTACCCCGGATACGTCGTTTACTGGCCGAATTATGGTGCATTAACATTTTGTCTTAACTCCGCAAAGTCAAAACTAAAAATGCCCTTATAAAGTTTGTTTTTTATTTTTTCTTACTTGAAGTAGAGATTTTAATTTTTATTGTGTAAACGGCACAAGTAAAATACGTATTCAAGTCATGTGCCTGACTCGATACGCTCAGTCGCTGCTTTTTGTAAACTGCAACTTTATTTTGCATGCGCTCAAACATATGGGTCAACGCATCAAGCCGAAACTCACTCGGATACGTATTTTACTATACCAGTGTTCACCTCAAGAAAAAAACAAATTTTGCGCCTTGTTCAGTACGTGGCGCGGCGTAGCTCTGCCGAGACTCGGTCTATCGGAGGAAAAAAGCGACGATGCTGCAGTGGCGCTTTGGAACGTGTACGCCTGAACATATAGCAATCTACAAGGAAATCAGGCGCCGGCATATGACCGTGATAAGCTGGCGTCATCGAGTAGCGATTTCGCAGCGTTGCCCACAGATGGTGCATTTTTTTTGTACGGTTCTTGCAGGTGAAGCGGCATAGTCACCTGAGGACACAACGTACCTCGGATGTGTAAGGCTACTAGCTCCTACGGAAACGCAGCGACGTTTCGCGCCGGTCACTTCACATGACAATCACGGCGACCGCATCTCGCACGTGGTGACATGATGTTGATTGGCGCAACGATCTGGCGGTGCCGACGATACTGAGCATACGGCGCCGAGAGCCGGCACTTTGGCAGACTGATCCTTTACTGACTCATAGGCAGTCTCCGCGTTTTGGCGCAGCGTTCGACTCATTATTAGGCTGCGGTAACGGTCGAGTGAGTTGCAGTGCCTTACGTGCGTTCTTCGACGCCGGCTCTCGGCGTCGATCCGCTCGTTCGTTGGCGGCAGTTGGCATCGCGATCGCTTGCGCCATCTCTGGTCTCCCGCGCAGAAACGAGAACGCCGTGGTTTTTGCAGACGAGGTTATGCGTACGCATTTGAGCGTTTCGATAAGGTGCGCCTTCGTTCATTTACGTTGAGCCATTGGCGCATCAGTGTAAGCGCTGATTCTTTGCGTATTTGACAACGCAAGCGCCCTCTTCTCGTTTGGACGTCGAGCGGCTGCACAGAGTCGTTGCGTCGATAGGTTACGATCCCGAGCTCGGTCGAGTTGCTAGCAAGCAGCGTCCGCTGCCGTCCTCTGCTAGCCTGGTTGAGTGGTACAAGGCGACGGCCATGATATCTATCAATCTCCCCGCATCACAGAAGTTTGAATCCGTGATCGCTCCGCGAGAAGACGGGCTTTTTGTCTACGGTTCTTGAGGTGGCAGATTGGGATACAGTCGCATTGTGCACGACTTACCGCGACGCGCGGTTTACTGGTCCTGTTGACATGATACAATTCTCAGACTCTCTAAGAGCTTCGCGTGAAATGAAAAAAAGGTGTGACCCATTTAAAAGCATAGGCCTTTTGTTTACTTGAAATTTCCACGTAAAAATTAATGCGTAAATCCGACCAGTAAAATACAGTGTCTCGCGGTGGTGTTTCTGCCTGGCAGTCTTCTGTCAAATGAGCCCTCTGACTCCGATCGGCTCTTGTAGCGACATACAGGGTGTCACGAAAAAGCAAAAATACAGGCTTTTTACGCAAAAATAAACTGACGCATCGTCCTAACGCTCATTCTCCGAGACAAAGGTAGCGCTAGAGGTCACAACCAGATGCGAAAGCCTCAGCCCGATTCGATTCCTTACTCAAAAGTCAGGTTATTTTCTTTAAAAATTTCAATGGGAAACTGGAGCCCATTTTTGCCCGTTCTCGGCTTCTGGAGCCTATAGAGCCACATTGTATCCGAAAACTCCGTCGGCCGCCATTTTAACCATTGAAGATGGAAAAATGGCGGCCAGAGAGATCATACGTGAAGAGCTGATAGATTCTTGCAACCACAATCACCACCACGTGTATCTTACCAGCCTCCCTTTTCCAGCCCACCATACCAAAAACCACCAAGACCAAATCCCGTTTACCTTCAGTCGTCTCCAGTCATTCGACGACGCCCCATTTGCTTTCACTGTGGTATTCGCGGCCATTTGGATTGATTTCGCCGCTATTGAATTGCTGAGGACGAGCGAATCAAGGAATACATTAACGGACCTCGCTCCAACTATTACCCCCGGCCAGCATACACTCCACGAACCTACGAAGATATGTACGTCAACCAGACTTCCCCTGCTCGTCCTCGATCCCCTTCTCCCAGACCGTCCCCACGCAGGCAAAACCTGTCGCCCTACCCATGCTCGTCTACGTCATTCAGGCCTTTGGCTCAACCTTTCACGTCCTACTTTAACCGTACACTTCCCTCGACGCTTACAATCTATATTCATCAGGATCAGCAAGACTGGGACAAGATACTTCGTTTCGTGACATATGCGTATAACACTGCTGTCCATGAGTCCACTGCATACTAGCCATTTTACATGATTCATGGAAGTGAAGCACTTACGTCCCTCGACATGATCCTACCCTCCACTGTTTCAGATCAACCTCCTGACTACATTGCCCGTCTTCGTCGTTGGACCGAAGAATGTCGCCTCCTCGCCCAACATCGCACACGGACATCTCAGCAGCAACATATCAGATTGTGCAACGACACATATATCGCCACTTGACGTACCAAATAGGAGACCTCGTCTTGATCTGGTTCCCCGTTCGCTATGTTGGCCGCTCTCCCAAACTTTTATCGCGCTATTTCGGGCCGTATCGAGTCACTCGTCAAACATCTGACGTGAACTACGAAGTGCAACGTGCGCTCCCTATTCCCGATGGCCGTTCGGAAACGCTGCCACTGTCCATGTGTCAAGGATGAAATTGTACATGCCTAGATCTTAGTTCTGTTATCAAGCACTTCTCTTTTCGTGAAAGGGGAAGGGAGGGGGGGGGGAGTTAAGGCGTTACGTTTTGTTTCTTGGACTGAAGGATTGTGGATAGAGGAGAAAGACCAAGCCGTCACGACAATAGACCACATTCTAATAGACGTATTTGTCCTCTCTCAACATCGCGTAATAATATCAATATTATTATTATTTCTTATTTGTCAGACGTGGAAATTGAATGTAGAATTTTTTGGTTCTCGCTCGTAAATGTGCTGTCAGATTTGTTTCTCGTTGTTTTAAGCTCTAAAAACGTGAATAGAAGTTTTCGTCATCATAGACGATTGCCTCCTACTGGCGTTACCCAGACGGGCTTCTCGTATTCTGTCACGATACTCTGCAGGTGAAAATATTCTCGAAAAACTTACGAAATTTGAAAGAGGCAACTAAAATTCCTTTTTAGAGCCTGCATTATTCAGATCGAATTTATGTCTTCAACAAAACTAAATTTCGGGAAACGTTTATTGGAGAGTGTTTCTATTTCCAGCTTCCCATGAACTCGCACGTACGGTTACAGCTAAATTCGCCGAGTGGTATCAGAACACCGGATTTTATTGCACCCACTGAGACTGAAGAATCAACCTAATCACGCTTGTTGATTGTTTATTATCGGCCATTTTGACGTTCAGATGGTCTCAATAGTTTTTAAGGTTCGACTTTAACTCCTTCGTGTATTTCCTTCATTCACGTGTAATCATTTCGCCAACGCTTTCCACTTCCAAAGAAGCTGTATTTTTATTTATGAACGTTGCAGATATATACCCATCTTCAAAGACTCTCCTGAAATATACGATGAAATAAAGAGCTTAGAAAGAAATGAAGCAGCTTAACGCTCTCTCACCCGGAACAATCTCCGATCAGCGTTTTCCTCATGCTTCAAAAGTCGTTGTAAACAGTGAAGCTCTCTGGGCGCTTTCAGAGTTTCAAAGATGCCTGATTGGAATTTTCCACTGTCGTGTTCACTCAAAAGCTGTGGGACGGCGATAAACAAACAACAAAGGATACAATTTTCCGCCAGACATCCCTTGTCTGATCCCGAATTCGCTTCGATTCTCTTCAATGACTCCAAGAGCTTGAGTCTGTGTACTGTTCGAAACGCACGAATATACGTGCGAGACTTCTCAAAACATAAAAGGTAATCCAAACCAACTTCAAAGGTTCCAGAGTCTCCGAAAACAGTGTGAAATGAAAAGAAATACGCAAAAAAAGAACATGTAGGGCTAAGTAAATATTTAACAGACGAGACGGAGAATAAACACGGGCAGTGTCACGGGAGCAGGTATTATTTTCTAAAGATTACCGATTTGTTTCACGTTTGGGATCAAATATTAACTGTTAACATAAACAACGCTGTTATTAGAAACGTAAATCCAAAGGAACAAAGTTCGATGAACTACTTATAAAATACATTATTGCTACCGTCGTCGTGTCTAGATGGCGGCACAAAATATGTAATGGAGTGCACCAGAGCTAGATAGGGTCTTGGTTTTACTATCCAGCGACGAGTCTGTCAACTCACATAATTTCGAGCGAATTATTAAGACGGGTTCTATCGACCGACGTTTCAAGGCAGTGAGTGAAAAAGACAAAGGTTACCAAAGATATCAGCTTCTCTAGGTATTATAACCACCCCGTCGCCAACGCTCCTAGAAAAAAAAAATGAATATGCCAAGTAAAAGAAATTATAACATATAGGACAATACGTAAAATAACTTATGTATGCCTTTTACGTATTCGTCTTTTTTAATGGGACCATAATTTAAAACAGAAAAAGCATATACGTTTTTTTTTTCCAGCTCTTGGGTTTAAGTTGACGGCCATGATGGACACTAGAGAAGGGTTGAAATCGCTTAATTAGTAAGATAACTGCTCACGTAAGCTGAAAGCGAAAATATATATACTGGCTGAGTTTCGCCCGCTATAAGCCTCGAATGTCCACTGCTGGCTCGCGTCTATAGCCTGCGTCCGCGAACTCGGCATTTGCACTGGCGGCCTTCGTCCTTGGTAGGGTACTCTGTCAACACTCTCGAGCTCGGGATTACGGCTGCTGTCAGCCACTAAGTGTCCCTAAATTACCAGCGTATACTTTCCAGTGGCAGCCGGCGTTATAAATATCACGGCTCAAAGTTGTGGTGGCAGGCTGCCATCAGCAAATAGCGCGGGTGCTATTCCGCGATGGATTGAGGATTGTTTGACAACACATGTTTTTAGAACCCGTGCCGAACGGTAGCGGTCTTTGAGGACCCAGTTGCGGAACTGTTCACGGAGATCGCGCGCATGCACCGGGAACAGTACCGCCCGGCACGCACCGACGAGTCGCACCGGAGTCGCATCGACAGCAGACGCCGGTACGTAGTCTGCTGTCGAATGCGGGCTTCTTTGCATTTCCCCCGGTGCTAGACGCTTTCGTAACTGTCAACGGTTCTCAAAGACGGTGTTGCCGTTCACGCCGGGTTTCAAGAATCTGCTTCGTCAGACAACTTCAATCAAGCACGAAATATCGCCCCGCGGTGCAGTCGTGATAAAGTTCTACGGCTATTTGCTGGCTGCTTGCCGCCATTGCGCTGTGCCGCACATATTACTATGATGGCTAGAGATGATACAACTCATGCCTCAGCGGGGATGGCCGAGCGTGGCCGCGTTCCCGTCCATAGGCGGTGCATGGTCAACTTCGGCGACATCTCAGCGGCGTGTCCGCTGGGCAGTCAAGTGGTGGCGCCGTGTTAGCCTTTCGAGCTCCGTTCACTGGCCGCTCTAAGCCGTCTCAACTCGGACTGTGCACGTGCAGTCTTCGTCCTTCGAGGTGACCGCCGTGGGAGTATCTGCGGCGTTCAGGATTACGACCGTTGGGCAGCTTCAGTCTGTGTCCCTAATTGGCAACGCGCACAGTTTTGTTTCGTTACTTTTGTGCGTGCGCTTCGACACGACTACCAGGCGGCTCGAAAGTTTGGTGCCAGGGGTCTCCCGCCTAACCGCAGGGGTATCCGCTGGAGAGGGATGGCAACACTGATCAGCTGTACCGCGGCGACGTGACGTCACGGAGGTGCTGCGGTACGCGACACCCAGTGTTAGCTTGACTAAAAGCTAACCCGCTTGCCACCTGCTCAAGAGCAGCTGGTCGCATCTTTAAAATCGGTTTTAGTGGAGTGCGCGGCACGTAATATTTCGGCTTTGACCACATTTCGTGCCACTAAAGCTACACCAGTCATCTCAATTTTGGTTTCGTTTGCGACCGGAGTTGCCCTTTCAAAGCGCAAATTTCACTTTGTTGACTCGTTAGTTGATATTAGAGGTGTTGGTTTATGTTTATTCAGAACAAAATAATACTGAATCGGTATTAGTTGTTACGATCCTGTTTCGTATTATGCGTATAATGGGGAAAAAAAACGGTCACCAACACTGCAACAACCATTTTACTGTTTTAGGAACGACTCTTCGTACTTTTGAGATTTTGTTGTTTTTTACGCCATTGGTGCGATTGTTTTAGGAGACGCGGTGAACACATAAAAAAAGAAACGATGCTTGTTTTATAACAACTAGTTTGCTGAATTTGCCTATCATTATATAGAGTGTTTTCTATTTCACAAACACATTTTGTATCCTTCTTTCTTATTCAAATTTTTCCGTGTATGTGAATATGAATATATATAATATATATATATATATATATATATATATATATATATATATATATATATATATATATATATATATATATATATATATATATATATATATATATAGATTGTTTGAGCCACAGAGCACTCCCGAGACAGCTCACCCAGTCCAATTTTAATATTTAAGAAGGCTGCGTTAGTCAGAAAAACGTAAAACGCCCGAAGAACACTTAACGCAAGTCTTCCAACCGCAACTCCAGGACAGAAAGTAGATTCATGCTCGCGAGGCAACAGGAATGGTGGCGTAATCGTTTCGATATGAAGAAATCCTTTCATAAAACATTAAATATCGATCAAGCGTACTCGACGTGAGTACATTTTCGTAAGAGGTACATACTCTAAAAGGAGGCGGCTTTTAGATTAAATTGAAGTGGACCGCGGGATTATAGACGCCTATATTGAAACGTTCTCCCTAAGTGCATTTCTACATTTATTTGATTTTATTTCCTTCTTGTTTTAGAGTTTGCTTATATCTAAAATTCACGATCGTAATTGATAAAAAGAACTTTGGAAAACGCTTAACCACTTGAAGCGACTGAAAGGTGAAAAACGCTTATATAAGATGTTGCTCGAGGAATTTTCCGTCCGAAGCTTTGACGAAAGGCAGATATAGTTCTCCGTCCGTTAAGTATTAAAAAAAAGTAACTTTAAAGGCGAAGCTTGCCATCTTTTTGCCAGGTTATAATTAAGCTTTAAAGCTGGCTGTAGTCCGGATAGAGTTGATCCTTTTTTTAGATATAGTGTGATGCTCGAAGTAAGGGCTGGAAGGATTTGGCCGACTTGGCGTAAACCGCAACCTCGCGGACTTCAACACACGTGTAAAAGCAGATAAAAAAAATGTAAATCAGATATAAAAAAGCGTTTTAGTGACTATACACCCGCATCTTCTACTTTATCGAACAAATGTAGGAATATTCGCTGGAGGTTGCATGGTTGAGGTCGTAGTTTGCAGTGCATGTCCAGAACTGTCTCTCGTTTATCTTCTGCCTAGTACAAGCACCTTGGTTAGGTGGAGTCCGCTCTATGCGCGTTCAGCGTGCACGTTCCACCCAATCATGGGTAGTCAGGTACCGTGAACGTACTACCTCCTTTGGTGCTTTCGTCGCGTTTTTAGCAACGACGTGCGTCTTCCGGACTTGTACACGTTACTGAAAAATAGTAAGGAATTACATTTACAATTACTCAAGGCTAAATTGTAATTTATTACAATTACAATTACCCTCCCATAAAAGTAAGTGACCGTTACCCCCAAAAGTAATCCGTTACTTTCGTGGCGTTACTTTCAACATTATTTTCCTCAATTAAGAAACAAAGACGTCCGCTGATGCCAGCATGCCACGGGCAGCGAAGGGCAGAGAACTAAGTAAGCCGCGCTATGGCCCCACTCACGAGTTTCACTCTCTCCTCAAGCAGAGAATATCAAGTCTACGTCAGCCACCATTATGTTTTATTTGTAAAATTATCTGCTTGAGGTAAGATGCGTCCTGCTGGGGTAAAAACAGGAAGAATAAAGGAAGACTATCACCATTTTCGAAGTGCTCGCAAAAAGCTGACTCACAAAAAGGGTAACTGAGATGCAGATAACCTGGCTGGAATTCACAAATAAAGTGGGCCAACCCTAGAAGTTGGACTACAAAAAAGTAAGTAGCTTTTAAAACAGGATCAAATAAAGTGAAAGAAGCAACAAAAAAAATACTTGTTTTCTAAGAGAAGATAAGTGTGCATCGACGAACGAGGATGCTTGTGGCAATAACACCTTCACGTATTATCACATCTCTTTTAGTGGATTTTAGGGTAAACGGAGCGTTGTCTCGTGTTGTGACATTATGAAACTGGTCCTTGTCACTATAACCGAGAAGGACATTGTTAATTCTTGTCAGTGCACTTACCGCCTTGACCTTCTCGAAGAGGCATACAATCAGTTGGTGTCTTCCTCTCCCCGCCTTCGATCGCAAAGAAAAAACAGACACTAAAAAAAGCGGATATAACTTGCTCCCCCCCCCCCTTTTTTTTTTGTAGAAATGTTTATTTGGAATTTTTGACATTGTTGATAGGGACTAAAAAAAAAATAGATTCAGAGGCTTGGTGTTGCAAAAAAAGGCTTTGCGGAACTGAAGAGCGCCAAGCCTCCCTTTGCGCTGGTCAATTCGCGTGACAGCGTCACTGCGCTCAACTTTACCAAAATGAAAACGACCTTTTATTTAGAAGAAAGGGGGGGGGGGGCTGGTCCTGAAAAAATGTAACGGATTACAAGGAATCCGTTACGTAAAAAATGTAAGGGAATTACTTTAAAATTACTCTAGAAAATATGTAATTATTCCGTTACTAAATTACCGATAAATGTAAGGGATTACAAGTAATTTCGTTACTTGTAACGGATTACGTACAAGTCTGGCGTCTTTCTGTTCAAACTACGTGTTCGTAACCACTCATGGGATAATTCGCGTACACTGTCGCAGTTTTCAGATATAAACTTTCTAAAAACGCCGATAAAGGAAACAATAGAGGAATAAACATTCACTCAAGTGTTAGTAGTTTTTTTTCTTCTATTGCCCCTTGGATTGAAATCTTGTATATTTCAATATAAGAAGTTATAAATGTATTAGGACTCATTGGGACAACAAATTGAGGTAAAGCAAGCAGGTCAGGCTTGAAGAAAGGGCAGTTTCCATGCGCTCTAAAAAAATATTATGCAAGTGTTTTGTTTTTCTTTTTTTAATACTAAAATATACGTTGTCACGAGCTTACCACTTAGAGGCAAGTAGCCTTGGCCAGTAAGGGGCCTGACTGGTGGTATTAAAATAACTAGTTTTAAGACTGACTTGGTCCTTGAACGTTTTCTGATGAGTCATAAATTAAAATCTCACAGCAAGCTCCCCCCTTAATTTGCTGTATTATCTCGTACCTATGATAGGGAATTGATGCGGGAGACATAAAAATAAAGTCATAATCACATTTTTCGTCTTTTTCGTTTTTTGGAGGAGGGTGGGAGTAGAGAAGGGGGAAAGAGAACGTCATCTAATCTCTTTTTTAGCGTGCAAGGATCCCCAAGGTACTCTCAAACGTGAATTATGAGTACCTTGCGCTATCAACAAAATGGGTGCCGTTTCACCGATACTGGGGTGCGTTCAATCTCGGCGAGCCCGAAAACTCATTCCAGAATTTAATTTACTGCTCTCTTTTTTTTCTTGAAAAAGGGGGGGGGGGATAGGGCTTAGCGTTATACCCTTCCACCATTTTTCAACCGTTAGTCGTAAGCCTTCTGAGCTATATGGTCTGAGTGTTTGTTATTTCTTCCAAAGCGCCGCAGAATGTTGGGTTTTAGAGAGCTCGCCGGAAGCAGAAATGTTCCAAATGGTTATCGAAACGTATCATCTTGTAAGGCAAATAAATGGACAAAAACACTAGGTAAAGAGAAAATGAAGCGCCTGTATATTTTTTTATCAACCCGTTTGCTGTACACAACACTCTAAGCTTATGGTTCCTTACACTCGTGACGTCGAGAAGGCGTTGAGGTCTGTCACTTACATCGATAGGAACGTTGCCGCGTGAAAGGTACTTAATGGAAGATTGATCTACGTGAGTGCGCGTTCCTAAAACGTTTTAGTGAACCGCACGCTAAAGCTTCAATTACGCGAAGAAATTGCGGGTCGACAGTGCGCATGCGCAAAACGCAATATATGGGCTAGCATATTGCGTACGCACGCCACGCTGGGGAGTTCGCCTTGCGGGCTAGCGGGCCTTGCGGGAAGTTCTCGAGAGATCTCGGGCCCAGCGAGATCACCAGCTTCAAGATGGCGGTTACCACGACTGGTGCAGCAAGGGTGGCGTGGTGTTCGCGAAGTTCAGTGTTACGTGAAATTGCGCGGTGTTCAGGTCGTCAACTTTTTCCGGGTCCTAACGCGGTCTAATCAGATTGCCGTGCAGCTGAAGAAGTGCACCGTAAAAATGATCACCGCTCGCGATAGGCTTGAACGCTGCGTCTTCGCGAAGTTCATCGCCGACGGACGAACGACTCTTCGAGAAATCGCCAAAGTTGATGCACTGGACATCAGTAGGTCATGAATTTCTTCCCGCGATAGCCTTGAGAAAAGGTGCCGTTCCCACAGTACGATTGACGGAAGCTTCATGATCGGATTTGTCTACGTACTCGTACTCGTAGCCTCCGTACCCCGCAGAAAAGACCGCTTGACCAGTCAGCTGGGGCTTGGTTTAATTTGAAATAAAATAATTGGAAGCGTTTTCATTTTAATATTTCTTTTGAGGAGCAATCTGGCGCTATAAGCACGCGGAATTTTACAGCTCTAGCAAAATGAGTCAACAAAATCACGCTTGATTTTCACTCGGCAACGTAACGCACAACTAAAATCGGTCCGTGCAGGTTGGTTTTAGCGTACGCTATAATAATGCGCATTGCGTATACGTAAGAGCCAGCATTGCTATACTAAAAGTGTCCATTAGGGAGTTTTCGTAGGTCGTTTTCGCCGTCCCGCAACTCTCTCCGCAACCCGCTACGATACCCGGAACTCTGCAGTCAAGGCCATCGGCGCGCAGGCGCAGTAGCGGCTTCCTCGTTGCGGAGGTCTTAGCGGAGGAGAAAACGCGGTCTACGAACACTGCCTACTACAATGTGAAGCACGCTAAACACCCGAGGCTAGCAGTGGTCCTCCCAGTGGCCAAATTTCTCGTCTACAGCGTAAACCAGTGTCGCCGCAACTTACACTCCGAGAAATGCTTGCGCATCTACTTTCCGCAAAACACTCCAAGAGCGAATCTCTGCAATCTACAAAATCAGCTCAGCTAATGATGATGGCGGAACATCCGTTTAGACCTCAAAAAATAAGGTCTGGGCTGTGGCATTACGCAATGCAAAGCGTCATGCTTGCATTGAGTAATGCCACAGCGCAGACCTAATTTTTGAAGTCTAAACAGATGTTCCGCCACATAATTCCCTGAGCTGATTTCGTACATCCCAGAGGATTGCTCTTCAAGTGTTTTGCAGGTAAGTAGACGCGCAGGCATTTCTTAGAGTGTATACGCTGTATACAAAAAAACGTCTAACTTGTTTTTATTTTTCTCCTCTTGCCCCTAAGCTGACAGGTCGGTGGACGTTACGTGCTCGTTAAGCCAATCATACATCGATCTTTCGGCGCGTGTAGGGGATCGTGACGTGTTGCTCCTCCCGCAGTGACGCCACCCTCGACAGTGCATCGTACTTATATTGACGCCCTAGCCGTGAACGCAATGACGCAAGCGCACTCCTTCGCGCGACGCAGAATTGTTTTGGTACCACCGAGTTGTTCCTGTGTTTAATCATCACGCTTGCGTGCAGGATGCCGCGCTATTGCGCGGCAAAAGGCTGCGGCAACAGCGTGCTCAACTGCGAGACGCCGACCCACGGGTTTCCGAACGAGATATACCGAAGCGTGTGGATCCCACTCGCGCGTCCGTCGCCTTTCGGGCGCCGCTGAAAGCCGATCGCCTAAATGGTAACCATTTCCGCGATGAGGACTATGAAAGTCGATCCACTGTCCTCAGGAGTCTGGGTCTTCCCACCAAGAATTTTCGGTCGCTACCAGGGGTAGTGCCGACTATTTGTTTCCAAAAAAGCAAAAGAGCTGAGCGAACCGCACGAAAGCGAAGCAAACCGGTAAGTGAGCACGGTTTATTGAAACACCTAATAGCGCATACATTCAAGTAGGCCAATTATTATTAAATACGAGGCAATTTTTCGCGACCCCGCCCCCCCCCTCACACACACACACACGCACTCACGCACACAGATTTTGTCGGGCGGACGGTCGGTCTGTACGGTTCTAGCCCGAATCGCCTGTTCGTCACCATGTGCGAGCGTGACTACTCGTTCTTGCTGACATCTTCCGAGTCCCCGTGGTAGTTGAAGGTTGAAGATAGATTGGCGGTACTACGATCAACAGTTCCGAAGAATGCGGCGTCATGGCCTCACGTCCATCGAAACATTGGTCAGACTTGCGCCGCCATCGCTGCGTTTAGCGGGCGTCATGTGGCCATATTAAGAATGACGTGTACATGCAGTTCCTGTGATCTGTGTAACATTTTTTTTTGATGAGCGTATTTGCAGGTTTTTGAAGGCCACATAAATGGGGTTCATGTGCTTTTCTATTTTTAATATTGAATGTGCGCCCTAGATTACCTACGACTTTAAATATATTTGGTACACATAGTTTAAACGCCATGTAACGACAGAAAAGAGTGTGAGCTCGACCGAAACAGGTCAGCTCTCGACCGGTTGTTTTCGGGCGGAAAGGAAAGAAATGCTGAGCCGCACAATGTGTTCTGGGTTGTTAAGCTCTTATACGTCGTGTTAAAAGAACCCTCGCCGAACATGAATACCCTGTCAGTGTTCCCTCAAAAAAAACAACACCAGAACATTTAATAAATTAATACCAAATAAATGCATTGTCGAATTAATTTATTCCCCTCTTCCGGGTGCTTGTTACTTCAATGTCTTTTTATATATACTTTTTTTAGATTAATATGTCTAGTTTCGATGAACGGCACTTTTTATGTTGGTGATGAGAGCACAGCGGGTGGTCTTTGTTCTCTTTTCTTAGAAGAAGACAAAATAAACTCAAGCGATGGAGCCAACTCTTTGCATTGGTTATATGTAAAACAACGGGGTTCTCACAGCGGATGTTTTTGGAAGATCCAGTTGATAAAAGGTGGGGCAGTTGGTCCTAAGTTCCGATTTGAGACGCCGAGAATGAAGAAGTGAAAGCGTTCAGCTTGATCACACTATTCTCTCGTTTGACGAAACGTCGTTTTCTCTGGCTAAACAAACGTGGTGAACTAAAAAAATAGCCAAGGAAGGAGAATTTACGTCCGTGTCAATTTCAACCGAAACACATTTTAACCAAGTTGGCAAACCATACTTTCTATGTATCGTCATTTTGACCTTTGTGTCGACAACAAGTGAAGCAGATAAGTCAGAATGAAACTCAAGTAGACTAGAAATAATTAAAAAGGATGTTGAGAATGAGCCAGCCAGCGCCGTTTGTGATACTTTTTTAGTCAATAATGCAGTGATTTTTTTTGTCGGTTATAATACTTTGATATATGGAAGGGATTGCATGTACCGTGCAATGTATTCTTAGTGGATGACAGCATTCAACGATATCAGCGATATGAGAAAATCTATCGCAACTCGTGAGACATCTCAATCTTGCACTTATTACGACGGATGTACAGTCGGCACGGAATGAAACGCGAACAGTGGGTGCATGGTTTTCGCCAGATGCTGCACCACCTGAACCAGATGGGAGCTGCAAGAAGATGGCTCCTCCTTCGATGTGTTAGACTCTTGCTCAGTGCATCCAAACCTTCGGTGTTTCGTCTCTAGGTGACTCAGCGTGGGTCGAAAACCATGCGCTCCTTGTGCGCGTTTCATTCAGTGCCGACTGTGCATATCATAAATTGTGGATTTTAGGATGCAGTGCAACAGCGACCTCTTGTCTGCTTTATCGAATTCTTGAGAAATACGACGTGCCAAAAGTGTTCTCGCAAAATATATGACAAAGAGATGGAACTTACCCTGCCAATCTGGGAAAAGTTAAATATCGAAAAAAGGAGTTTCCCAAGGCGCTCTTTAACTTTCCAATTTATACCTCGGTTCTTACACGAATAATTTATAAAATATGTGATTAGTCTTAATTACCTAAATAACTAGGGGCACTAAAAAATATTGCGCACTTTCCTCAAATGCTTTCTATCAACATACGGTTGGTTTCACTCTCGCCGGGCGCTCCGATTTTGTGTAAAGCAGTATATCTATCTAGCCATCTATATATATATACTGTAAACGAATTAATTTTCGCGGGCTCAAATTTTCGCGAATCGGGCCAAAGCTAAAAATTCTGAATTATTCGTGGGTTCTAATTTTCTATTTTCGCGAATCGAGTGTACCTTCCGTAGCGTTCACATATTGCCCGAATTGTTCGAGGAACGTATTTTTCGCGAATCGTGGGCGATTCGCGAAATTCCGAGAATTTAGTCGTTTACAGTATATATATATATGTGTGTGTGTGTGTGTGATGTGTGTGTGATGTGTATGTGTATGTGTGTGTGTGTGTGTGTGTGTGTGTGTGTGTGTGTGTGTGTGTGTGTGTGTGTGTGTGTGTGTGTGTGTGTGTGTGTGTGTGTGTGTGTGTGTGTGTGTGTGTGTGTGTGTGTGTGTGTGTGTGTGTGACAGTTATCTAGTCTATGTTTTTGATCTGTTGATGTATTTTTTGTTAATTTGTGTTGCACCACTACCTCTTAGTGATGCCTGCCCTTTAAAGAGAAATAGATAAATAAACAACTAAACTAGAAACCTTATTGCTTTCTAAAAGCTACGCGATTCAACAAAACCTGGCATCTTTCCTTATGCACACGAATAGTTTATTCTTGCTTTATACATTTAGCTAAAGCGCGATATAGTTTCCTGCTAGCATTTTTACCTATAGAAAGAGCAGTTGGCAATGTTCCGAGCCTATAGGCCCTCATTTTCTCTGCTTGAGTAGGCGTCAATTTGTCAAGCCTCGGTGGATGACTCCACCTGGTGGGCGACGGTCCCAAATCCTTCTGATCCCTAATGAGGAGCCCGGGGTTCTGGTTTCAGCTAATTACCTTTCCGAGAAGCTTAGTTCATTCGTTCTAGGCGAGCTTTCGCCTTCAGGCACGGCGACGGGAAGTGGAAACCAGCCCTTCTTGTTCCGCTTATTATGCTGCTGCTGGTTACGGGATTACGAGCGTCTATTCACGTCGTAAAATGCGGGCGATGGAACTCAAAAAGACACTCTGTGCAAACACAAGAACCTGCTTTTACTACTATTTAATACAAACGTAGCGTGCGCACATTTCTAGTGAACTTTTTTGGTCTAACGCACGCAGTGTACGCCACTGGAAGTTATGTTTATTTAGCTCTTTTTTTATTGAACAAATCTAAAGAGCTGAAGGAAAATAACTTACGATTACAATTTTTTTCTTATTATGAGCAACGATAGTCACTAACGAACGTTATATTGAGACTGTTTTTTTTAACTTCTTCAGCCGCTGTTTTTCGTTTTATTTATATGCTCCTACCTGTAAGGCCAAAGCAGGTTGACAGACATTTTAAAAATGCAAGCGCACTTAGGTACAAACATTTTATCAATAAAACCACACACATTTTGACTCCTTACCGCATCCGTGGTTAGGCAGTTAGTTCCAGTGATCGACACAATTAAAGAAAAAGTATATAAAAGAGTCCGTATTAAAGCGAAAAGGCACAATATTTTTGGCACATTCGAGTTGGGTTATTGAATGTCTTTTCAATGGTTGTGAATGCTCTCAACGTTCTGGCTGCTTTTTTTTTGCTCTATCATTGACTATAAAAGTATTCTTACTTTACTATTGTTTCCTGACTGCCCAGCAACCCACCGTATATTCAGATTGTGCCTCCAAACTTGTTCCCTGAAATTCGTTGCTCACTTGGGGAACATTACCTCTCACAAGAAAGTATTTATTATGACTAAACCTTCAGCTATAATCCGTTTCACTTTACGTCCGCCCTCGATAGACTCTCGGATGGAGACAACCAAGCTCCGCGAAATGTTCATCGTCACAGCGCTTATCGCCTTTCCTCATTTGCAGTCACCGACTAAATCAATCTCTCGCAGTGATTGATTTTTTCTTTGCGTTTTGGTGAAGCCTGTGATAGCATGGCATACCCACAAAGACAACAAGCCGCCTTAACGAACGCTCTCCTGTCGCGGCTTGATTTGCTCCATATCGCATCGCGTAGTATCGGCTACGTTCGTCTTAGCAGACAGCATT
>JAZHYW010012291.1:0-29465 GCA_037355805.1 Ixodes ricinus
CAGAACCAGGGATCCCCAGTCGATCCCCACCGTCTGCCAGAAAGATCTGGATGAGCATCACCGGCATGGTCGGCATCACGCCGCCATACAGTCCGACGTTGACGAGCAAGCAGTTGCAATGCACTGATTAAATTCTGTAAATTGCCAGTGGTAATAATATACATGTCCCAGAGACTAAACTCCTGTGAACAACCAACGACCAATTTGCCTTGGTTTTGTGCCCCTGTGAAGCTTACGCTCATACATTCGCTTTGATAGCGTGACACGCTGGCGCTTCCAGCGCCCACTTGAGCTCCAGCAGTAGTCTGAAGCAACTATGCGTTGCTTGAAGCGATCTCAAGATGGCCGAAACTGGGTCACAAACGTTATTAAAACCCTCAGTTGGGAAACTCACTCCTGAAACGTGGGCCGGTGGCGTGCACCGAGACCGAGCTAAATACGATAACAGCGCCACCCTTTAGTGACGAGTTTAAACATGAAAGTTGCTTTACATAGCTACTGCGAGATGGCCCTGCGAGATGGCCACCGGCCCTGGCCCGACTTGACGTGCAGCCGTGCAGTTCCCAGAGTGGACGCTGCGGGAGAAATGGCGGCGTTGCAATCGCCATTAGCTCGGTTCTCGAGTACGGATCGCAGCCACTTTTTTAAAGCAGGCTCTATGGTAGCTTCCAAACGTTAATCAGAAATGACAGCAGGGGCACCGGATGCAACGTCTCAAAGTGGTACCGTGTTACTGGTTTTTCAAAGTCACTCTAGCACAGACTCTGTGGGATCAGCGAGAGCGGGACATTGCGGTACATTGCGGGACAGGCAGGTCGGTGTCACCACCGCTATCATTATTTGAAAATGCTGCCGGCATGCAGCAACCAACTCGTTCGAAGACTTCGTCTTGAAGTGCGAGTACTTGTGAAGTTAGCACCGAATAGCGCACCGTAATTCATAGCTTCAACACGGCAAACAGAACTGGGGGCTATGTTGCACGGTTTGGACTCCCAGGAGACTAGGGAGAAGGAAGTGACGTCAACAACGGTCTTTGGATGTTGATTGGTGGAGTCGCTGATGACGGTATCTGCAGAAGCAGAAGATACGTTCATTCACACCTACGTCACTTCCTTCTCCCTAGTCTCCTGGGAGTCCAAAACGTGCAACATAGCCCCCCTGGTATCTCGTGTGTTTCCTTCGCACTGTGAAGGTTAGAAATTAAGCAGCACTGCGAGCTTTGAACCACTATTCGCACACCCTATTTCTCGTGCTTTTGCCCACAGATCTTTGCTGCACCCCGCTCTTCCCTCGCCGAACGTGGTTTCTGCAAATGTCGGTATACCAGCAAGTGTACGAAATCAGCACCACGTTTGCAACGTCGACAGAAGGGCAGAGACTGTGTGTATAGGTGCGTGTCCTTTTTACGCACCGCCTTCCTCCTTGTGTCTCTCAGGTTTGACTATGTTAACAACTGCGACTTGGAGCACTGTAGTGGGAGAAAAAGATAATTAAAATACTGAGTAGCAGTCAGACCGTTGGAATATGGTCTTGGGGTATACAGCATAAACCCTGATGCTTCCAACCCATTTTAGACTGTCCGAAAAATCAGTTTCCCAACGTTGTGTGTTGTGATTTGCTACAGGGGGCGGCTAGGTGGTGTAAGTATGGAGTGAAAATATCAAAGAAAAAACTTACCACATTCAAAAAAGAAAAACCTGCTTTGGGCAATCCACAGCGTTTGATCTGAAGAGGCAGGTGCAACTTGGTCAAAGAGCTTCCTAAATCAAGGAGGTAGTATAGCAATTTTGGATGGCCGAGCACATACGTCTTGACTGAGGCTAAGACGGCTCAACGCCTAAGAAAGTGGGAACAGCACCCATGGCTAACAGCCCAGGGGCGAGGCATGTCGAAGCACAGTAGACTAGGGCTCGCCCAGCCGTGGGGTTGGCCCAGGCAAGAAGCGGTGGGGGCCGCAAAAGGCCCAGCCGGGACTTAGTAATGAGACAACTGATCGGGACAAAATCCAAGGCTGCAACAACTCGCACGGAGCACACGACCAGCTTTTTATTTAGAAATACAACGCCATACGCACAAACCACTCACTGCACGACCGTACAGTGACACCATATCAGAACACAAAATACCGGATTACTACAGGTAGGTTTAGGAAAAAAGACCAGATTTATATTGTTTTCTTTTATTTGAGAAAGGGTATTTCTTGTACTTCCACTTCAGAAGAGAGCCTGGGACTTGGAAGGCCCCACTATGGGGCCTTCCAATCCCTTGGGGACAGGGGGATTTCGAGATTTGGAAATGCAAAACAGTGCCAATAACGTGTTCTTGTTGTGTCAAGTGTACATTTTAATTGAAAAACTCTTAATTTTTGTTCTTAATATTGTCGCTTTCGTGCAAGGCTACTATTGTTGTTCATTCTCATCAATTACAGAGCTTTGACATAACAAGGTTTTTTGTTGTGTGTGATCTTGGAATGTTGGTTAATTCTTGCCCATTTTTCACTGCTCGCATTGAAAAAATCTTCAATGATTCCCTACTTCTGTTGGGCGCAATCTCATATCACACGAGAATTCAAGTTATTCTTCTATTCAGCTTTTTTGCTCAATAGTTTTGCCACGGATGGAATTTGCATAAATTGTTTGGAATTCAATAACTGTAAGTCAAACGCTTAAGTTGGAATATGTCCAGTGACAATTTGTCAGGCTCGTGTATGATCGCCATATTGAATAACAATTTTATTATGGTTATTCAATTTTTTGGTAACTTTAACCTTTTTCCATAAGGTGATTAGTTTGTGACATGGTGTTTCTTTACAAATTGATTAATGCTGCAATTGTCTCTTATTTCTACTTAGTAAGATTTTCAGGGTGTCTAGCAAATTAACATTTTGAAATTCTCTGACTTTTTCAGGTTTCCCCTGACGATTTCAGGTGAAATTCCCTGACCACTGTAGAGTATTACAACACAATGCATTGAGCATTGAGCATTGCGAGGATCATTTTGCATGGGCTTAATCCAACTTGTATATTCCGAAATATTCGGGTTCGTCCAGTCCGGATTAAACGAGCACTTTGTTGCCGCCGACATCGTCAGTGAAGAAGCCACTTCCGGAAATATGCTGAAAACATGACGCTCAACCACACACGTATATAACCACATGGCAGCGTGGCCGCCAGGTACACACTTTCCGATACTTTCGGCTTAAGGCTTGCAGTAATGTGGAAAGTTGAGCTAGCTGGTACTTTGAAGGCATACCTCAAACAGCGCACATGGACAGGAGGAGGAAAATAGAAGACAGGAAAAAGCACTGTTTTAGGTATGTCTTAAAGCTTGGATTGGGGTCTGCGGCCTTTCCCATTTGTTACTAAATCTAGTAGCTCACTCTGGATCTAGTCTAGTGTCGCGCCCTCAATCCAATCCAAGGCTTGGACTGGATTTGTCGGCTGTTCCCTTTGCACCAGGTAGCACACTCTACATCGGGTGAGCAGGGCCCACGCTCCGCTCTAAGCAGAATTTATTGCCTATTTTTCTGCCCCCAAGTCTTTAAGTCTTTGCTCAGGGCACTCGATGGCGTTTCCGGCTCATTTTCTCTGACTAGGCTCGCTTTTTGACAATATCCCTGATTTTTCCCAGTAATTACAATTTCCCTGACAATTCCCGGTTTTCCTGGTCGCTAGACACCCTGATTTTATTAAATGTCCCTCAATGTCAAACCAGGCTTGGGGCACCTTTTCATTCTTGTAATTTGCATTGTGACACTCCCTTTTCTAGGATTCAGCAGGCATATAATAAATGTGATAATACATACCTTGACTTCTCTGCTCCTTTTTCAATGTTAAAAAATAAAAAAAAGTCTTATGTAGGCTAATTAGGATGTGACAATGTTGGTTTTCTTTTTATTGGACGGGATGAGTGTACCCCTATTTAGGCCTAAGAGTTGTCTGGGAACACGCAATAAAACCATGATTGATTAAGTGACAACATGAATACAATTTATGTCGGTAGACCGCAGCATTTTAAGCTGTAGTGTACCGAGAACATGTGCAAATGCAGGAAGACCTCAGCTGTCGAGACCCTTTGGTGAAAAGAAATGGCTGTGAACGTAGAAGACAGGATGAACGAATCCCAGACAAAAGCTCATCGGACAAAAGCTCACCCATTTTTTCACATGCCCAAACAAAAGCTCACCAGAAAAAAAAAAAAAAAAAAATGTTGGTCTTAACACGAGTGCGGACAACTTAGGTGCATGAAATAGGCACTAAAACGCTACGATGCATTAAATCTGATAGGCGCATGGTCTGTTGATTAGAGTGGAAACAATCGGTCAGAACTTCAGCTTGGGCGAGTTGGTTATTCATGATACTGCTTCACAGCGCACAAGATCAGACACACTTAAAAGTACTTTCACGCACACAAAGGAAGAACACAAAGGAAGAACTCTCACACAGCGCTGACTAACAACTGTGGGAACCTTGGGGTTCCTAATCCCTATCTAGGTCTAGCTTCGAGCAGGCTGTGGGAGTCGTCGTCACCAATGGCGGCGGCATCCCGGATACAGGGAACCGAGGCCGAATTCCCCGAAGGGGCCGGTTCTCCCTTGCCCATTTTGGGTGAACGCGCCTTCGGCACACCCTTGAGAGTTATAATGGACGCGACTGCTAGTGGCTTCCCCGGGCGCGTCCATTCTCCGAGGCTACATAAGCTGGCCCCGAAGGAGTGCCAGGGGCTCTCGTCGGCGGAGGCCCTGGCTCTACGGAGCTCGGTTTTTCTTTGTGGGCCTCCGACTTCCCGTGAATCTGTCTAATGCGGCAGCGCGGGAAACCGACCGGGTGATACTGGCAAATGAGCCAGCGCCCAGACTTTTCTTATTTAAGAGCGAAGCGTGTTGGCATTTCAGTCAATAAACACGTCTTTATCCGGACCCAAAGAACCTTCTGTGTTTCTAAGTGGTACCCCCCCAAAGGGGAATCCCACATTTGGCGCCCCAACGTGCGGCTTTCCATGGACTGCAAAGACAGCAGCATCCATCTCCTTTCGCTAAGATAGCGAACCAGGTCAATTTCCGGCCAAGGATCAAACAGGTGGACAAAGGGAGAGGCGAACGCCCAACACCCGATGCCACTTAACGGCTTAGTGGCCACGTCAGCCGCGTCGACGGACCAGTAGCCATCAGGTGGACCAAGCGACCCCCGGAACAAAGGCCCCCAGGAAAACTGAGTGAGTCGAAATGATTTCCTTTTTACTCCGTCTTTCCTTCCCGCTATCAAGGGACAGAGGACTGGCGTGAGCACGGTTTTCGGCAACTAGATTTTAGTATGTTCCGTTTACCCGCGATCGACTCCGGCCAAAAGTCAGTGAGCGTCGCATGCAACGATAACGTTAGGAACCTTTGAGGGCCACCTATCGAGTTGCGACCCCGTAAAAGCGACGTTACTTGTGAAAACGCCGCGGGGTCCGGGAGCAGTTCAATCGTGCTACCGGGCAGTGCAACAGGTTGAACAGCGTCCCGAGATGATTGCGTGTCCGATTAAGGTGACCGCCATGCGGTCACTGGACGAGATCGTGAACCGCGGTGTTCGTTGGGAATCGACGGTAGCACCGATGAGTTTTTGATGCTCAGCAGAACGATCCGGGGTGTAAATATGTGAATATTTGTAAATACTTTCGCGGACTCTGCGGAGTCGGGCGGTGCGTCCGCCGGGCGGTACGCTTGCCACTAACGTCGCGAAGCAACTTGCATTGTTGCAGACGGGCTTTGGCAGCCGGGCAGCGTACCCGCCGTGTCGAGCAACTCGTATTGTTGCCGACGTGTGTGCCGTTAACAGTCTCGTATTGCTGTTGGCACGGGGTTTTTATTTGGGATCGGTTTCTGTTCTTGCTGATGCGGATAAACTCGTGCTGCGGCGCTTGGCCTCTACGAACATTGCGGTTCAAGGTGGCTGTCCTGCGCGGCTGGGAGGTGCATTCGGTGCTCTTCTTTGTTCGCGTTGGCCAGGGCAGCACGCGGCTCCAAGACTTTTCGAAGTTAGGTCGCTGTGCTATACCTGGCCACAGGCATTTGTATTTTAGCCTAAGGTAAAAGCTAACATGTTTGAAAAATAACAATGTTGGCGAGCCTGCCCGATTGCAGCCCTGCATCGTTTCAATATCACAAGAAAGGACAGGGTGGCGCATTTGACATTTCATTGCGCCCGCAAATCGAAGCGATTAGGCATCGTTAGCAAAAGCAGCTACAAAGAACTTTGCCTCGTCGATGTAGTCACCAACAAATCCATTGTCCGGGGTGACGCGAGTCAGCTTGGTATGTGGACATCCGTGTTCACATTAAGCGGAGTCGTGGAACTATTTTCACAATAACTTCGCAAGCCGAGCCAGTGCGATGCACGTGACTCACAGCAGAAAAGACACCTTTGTCTCTGCCTCTTTTTATCTCTGGGGCCTTTTGCACCCAGAGATTGGTCGAGTGTCCTCAGTTGGACGGCTCCACCTTGCTCGGAAGTTCCGAAGCTTCCTCTTGGGGAAAGAAATGGGAGAGGGCGCAGAGCGCAGGCTGCATTCCAGTGCCCGGCGGTTCCTGGGTCGTGGTTCCATGTCGGGGTGGTCATCGACGCCAGGGAGCGTCATCGTCGCCGTCGCCGCAGCGTCGCCGGCCTGCCTGTCCCCCTTCCGATCCCCAGAAGATCCGGCTCCTCGGCTGCTGACCAAGATGGCGGCAGCCACCCTCCCGCTGCCTGGACTCGTCTCCAGGCCAGCAACACGTGACATCCAGTCGCGGACCCAAGCTGTGGACCCGTGCCGACAAGCAGCTCGCATCCTGTCACGGACCCGGTGACAGTGCCCGTGCCACGTGGTGCGTCCCCAAGGAGAGACGCCCAGCCACCGTACTTTCCGTGGTTCTTCGAACATTTTGTCGTGGAGTGACCGGGCCGTCCTTCCTGCCCAAGCCAGGCCACTACGCGGACCGTTCAACGCTGCTCCCGGTAAGCCTGCCAAGAAGCGTGGGCTGCAGAGTTCGACCGCACCCGGGGTCCACTTGCAAGCAGCGAGCTAGCGTTTTTCAGCATGTACCGCGCTGATCGTTTTTTTATTTCTTTGTATTTTTCTTTGCGGCATGCTCTTTTCGCTCTAGCCCTTTTTTTGTTTTGTTTTGATTTTGTTTTTGAGAGCCGGTAGGCCATTTTATTTTTTAGGCCTACCTTAGCCTTGAGAAGGGGGAGTGTGGGAACCTTGGGGTTCCCTAATCCCTATCTAGGTCTAGCTTCGAGCAGGCTGTGGGAGTCGTCGTCACCAACGGCGGCGGCTATCCCGGATACAGGGAACCCGAGGCCGAATTCCCGAAGGGGACCGGCTCTCCCGTTGTCCCGTTTTTGGAGTGACCTTCTACCGGCCTCCCCGGGCGCGTCTATTTCCCGCAGGCTACATGGCCGGCGGCCACACCCTGTGGCCCGGGGCTCCTGTGGTTAGGGGTGGCTTACCGCTCGACGGAGCATTCGTTATTTTACTGCTACCCCCTTTTCCGTGATCCTGCCAGTTACGGCAGCGTGGACCCTTCTCCTGGTGATCCTGTCAAATAAGACGGCGCCAACCTCACTTCTCTGTTGTTTCGCCTACGGGGCGCAAAGCGTGTGGCGTCAAGGCCAATAAACACGTTTCTACGGTATCCCTGTGTTTGGTGTGTTCTCCCGTCCCTCGGAGCCTACGGCAGTCAGCGGACGGACCCGGCCGTAGCCGCTATAGCAGCGGACTACGGGTGGGTGTTACCTCACAGCGATCAACAAGGTAAGTCGAACCCCCACTTTATTGCAACCAACGAGTTACAGGAGTGGGTACTTGCCTCACTGAGGACTTTGGGGTAAACTAGAATCCCACACAACTCGAATATATTATGCATCATCTTCATCTTCCTTCACTCCGATGCAAATGGAGGTGAACCCAAAAAACCCCGAGGAACGTATGAAAAAGAAAAAAGGAAAGAAAAGAGAAATGGAATAAAAACAAAAATAGAAGGAAAAAATAATGAATTCCCTGTACAGCGGACGTTGCTACAAATGCTAATGGCAATGAGGGTCACAAGGACGCCGGGATCCAAATGAAGATGCAGAACGGGGCCCGATGTACAGTGTGTCTGATCTTGTGCGCTGTGAAGCAGTATCATGAATAACCAACTCGCCCAAGCTGAAGTTCTGACCAATTTCATTTCTAGTACATCGGGCCCCGTTCTGCATCTTCATTTGGATCCCGGCGTCCTTGTGACCCTCATTGCCATCAGCATTTGTAGCAACGTCCGCTGTACAGGGAATTCATTATTTTTTCCTTCTATTTTTGTTTTTATTCCATTTTTCTTTTCTTTCCTTTTTTCATACGTTCCTCGGGGTTTTTTGGGTTCACCTCCATTTGCATCGGAGTGAAGGAAGATGAAGATGATGCATAATACATTCGAGTTGTTAGTCGGCGCTGTGTGAGAGTTCTTCCTTTGTGTGCGTGAAAGTACTTTTAAGTGTGTCTGATCTTGTGCGCTGTGAAGCAGTATCATAGTGGAAACAAGTTTATTTATCGATTGGTAAGAAGCGAATGCAGTTCCCTACTGCCTCCAGCTGTCTTGGTAGATATGGGTGTTTCTGGAACCCCTCGCAAATATTTTTCAGACGATTCTGCAGGCGCAAAGTGGTTTTTTTCACCCGCTTCAATGGGGGTTCACCTTCCGGGCTTGTGTCAACGCCGTGGCAACGAGCGCCTGATCTAGCTGTAGGCATTCAATCAGCCTCCAGACGGTTGGATGGGCGTGGCCGACGAGCTTCTGGAACCCGGTGTTCCATTCTTCGAAGGTGTTGTTCGTCCTGTCCTTATCCTGAAGAGTGGCGCCGTACATATTCCCTCGTTCTGGGGGAATCTCCGGTCGTCGTCGGCGCACAGTCAGGCAAAGGGAAGAATTCGCTCTGGGTGCCGCCGCAGAAGGAGCAGAAGGAGCACAGAAGGGGCCGTTGACATATGTGCAATCAAGTAGTAGAGCAGGTCGCCTACGTCACCAGTAGACTTTTCCCTGATGTAGGTTAGTCCTTCGAACACAAGCTGCGGTGGAAGGAACGCCAGCCTATCCAAAATCCCGCACAGCTTCCTAAAGTGGTCATCTGCCTTGTACTTGTCCAAAAAACCCAACACCCGTTCCTTCAAAATATTTTTAAAAATTCGCAACTCAATGATTTGTTAAATACAGTTTTGCTTCCGTTTCCATTTCACATCACCCTGAGATAATCCTTGATTTCAAATACATTTACGACGCACAATGAAGGAAACAATTTAGTTTTCTTAGCATTTCACTTGAAACATTAACCTGAACTCCCAAAAAACCCATGTCTTAGTAATGAAGAGACATTCTGCCTAAACTTTATATGCGCGTTTAGCGCGACATATGCACAATGAAAAAACTAGGTCACCGAAGGGTGACTTCACTTCTTCGGTCACTCTTTAGGTTAAAAACTTCGATTCACAAAGTTTCTTGGCCGTGGCACAAGGGTGCTCTGGCTTACCTTGCGTAAAGCAAGCTTGATCTCATCAGCTTTAATCAATTTCGGTAACCTAATTTTTTTTTTCCCAAATCATTTCTTCTTTACCTGTTATGGCTTATCTCTCGGCACGTTTGCATGGGGTGGGGTACCAATACTCCTAAAATGGTGCAATGTCATCGCGTCCGCATTTTATCCCAGCCCGCGTTTCGCCCTGGTAGCCAAAAAAAAAAAATTAGGTGAGCTTTTGTCCGGGTCTGTGAAAAAACGGGTGAGCTTTTGTCCGGTGAGCTATTGTCCGGGGAGCTCTTGTCCGGTTACCGGATAAACAGTCACTTTGGGTTTGGCTGTGGATCTAGAAGGCAGGTTAAACAGTCACTTTGGCTTTGCACAATTGTCACGATATTGTGGTGCAATATTTTTATTTCCATTGGAAAGATTAATACATGTTTTGCCTCATTGTAAAATCAGTGTACTGACTACTCTTTTTTGTATATCTGAGTCTGTCTTCAGTTCCTGTTTACTTACTGCCCTGGTGACATTGAGATAGCATGCCGGCCTACGATGAAACCTGCTCAGGTGGCTTCAGTGTACAGAGTTGCAGCCCAACTGCCAATTATTGTCAGATTTCCCTTATTTCGAGAGGAAGTCGGTTAGATAGTTACATGGGGATAAACCAAAACTCTGCTGAGAAGGAAATGTTGGGAAATGGAGCCTTGCATGGGCACATGTCTCAATCAGAAGAGGCACTGTCCCCAGTGACATACCTTCACACTCTTTTCCCTTATCTTTGTATGTTTGTAACCTGGACATTTCTAATCTCTGCAATAAATCAAATCAGTTCGAAAACTGTCCCTCTCCTTAAAAAAAAAAAAAAAGATTGATTAGATAATCTTTAACGTACAGAATTTTAAGGAATTAAGATACGTTTAGTGACAGGCTGGTATGAATGATGGCATGACTTGAGCCTATTCTATATAATAAAATAACTTCAGTGACATGCATGGTAATATCTGAGTGCTTGTTTGTAGCTATGAAACATTATTACTAGGAATGGCTATGAAAAGTTAGCATGATTCATATGCAAACTTGTTTCTAGTTTACATCTCAAAGGGGCAATGCCACAATTTTTGTTCTTTTAGTAAAGACCGCTTCAAATTATTTAATGTTCATAACCTATATAAAACACACACTGTTTTTTTCTAGGGCTGGGCCATTGGTCGATTAACCTACCAATTAATGCTTTAATCACGATTCATTTTTTTAAACCGGTTAATTGGTAAAATTTTGACAGACCAAAAGTAAAAATTAAATGCTTTCACCATGCAGACATGGACGAGTACACCTATATGAAGGGCATATTTTGGGTGATACTTTAACCTAAAATGTAAGGGTGAGACTTGTAAGTCCAGACAACTGCAGAAGGTTACACATGTCCCGGCCACTTCAATGCCATGCGAGTGTCCGTTTAGAGCAGAGCTGGGTTCCAGGGTACAACACAGATGGAAACATTGCCAATGCTTACATAAGTGCACCTTCAAAGCCAGCATCATCAGATAGGGAACTAAAGAGGCAAAATGTGCAGCTTAGTCTATCAGTAGCTGTACTTGCTGTGTAATAGAGGACTTTCAGGCACGTGAAAAGAAAATCGAAGTGAAGTGGTTCAAACTAATCCTCAGTTCTTCCCGAGGCATCCATCACATGTACAGTTGCTTCGGAAAATCAATGCCAAGAATTTTACACTTACACATTCTCCCTTTAAAAAACAACACACACACACACAAAAAAAAAAAGAGGACAAGAGGAACACAGAAGTAGCTTACAACGCGGGCTTACTCTTATTAACGTGTAGCATGTAGTACATATATATTTCTGGGATGAGGAGGCAGGGGAATGTCCCCCTGCGTCTTCTTCCCAGAAACTGCTGGGATACTCGTGTAACAACTGAGCTTCGGTAAAGCGGTCTGTTCTTCCCGAGATCGTACCACTGGTACGTTTAGGCAAGACATCGTTATCGTCGTGAGGTAGCAATGACAACGGAGGGAGAGGCCAAAGCAACGAAAAGCTATACACTCCGAGGTGGCCTGCTATGCAAGCGCTCTCGTACAGTGTAAACGCTGCTCAAGACAATATTCTCGTATTTGTGTTTCTATGCTCGCTCGCATGCATGGGGGACACACTGCTTTCGGCGCGAGGCCGGCAAGGATTCCACCTTCAGTGATTTTCTGGCATCGCGTGAGCGTCCAGCGTGATCCTGCATGCTTGTGGCTCAGCGGTTTTCGGCGTGCGGGGAGAACGCGCTGGGGTCCGTGCTGCTCTGGTTAGCAGCGATAGTTTGGATCGCGAAGGTTATGAGGGCTTGGCTATATTATCAAGATGCATATATGGGCTTCCTGATACACTAATTTGTAAAGAACTACATGAAATTCTCTAAATAACCGAATAGTCCCGTCAGCTAACTTACCATAGTGCCGCCATTTGTAAACATGTGTGCGTACTCTTGAACCGGAGCGCGAGGTGGCTGCATCTTTTGGTCCATGTTATGGATCGCATGGGTTTGCCTTACTATTCTAATAAATAATAATTAAAACAAATTTCAAACAAGTGCAAGTATATAACACAAACGACCCATTTGTATTTTAAATTAATCTAAAGCCGGATATGACATCAGAGTAACAATATTATTTTGTTGAACAACTAATGGGTTTTTAATGATTTAATTATATATTGACATTAAAATAGTTTATTAACAATATAGTACTTAAAAAGCTTTGCAACCCATGCGTTGTAAAAACCGGATATGACGTTTTGGGTCGACGCAACGTTTAGCGTTGCGTCGACCGGGTCGACCCAACGCCGGCCTATTTATTCACTGTTATTACTTTTTGTTTTCAAGGCAGTGCTCAAACTGCTCAAACCAGCTCAAACCCTCAAACTTCGAAAAGTTGCTCGCACTATGGTTTCTCGTTTTGATTTCGCTTCCTCCCTTTTTATTTACACGTGCTTCGATCCAGGCTTGGCATGGACCGTGCCAAAAGCGCGAGCGATTTGCTGTAATTGGATTCGAAAGCCGTTGGCGATGCCTAGCTACGTCCACAATTCTCGCTAGGTCACGGGGGAGAGTGCGGGGGGGGGAGACGAAAGTCTGCGTCCGGACGTACGCAGCACAGCGTAATTAATTAAGGGCCTCAAGGTTGGTCGAAGCTACCCGCTCACGCTTGCAGAGCCTTCGCAGTTAACCATGCTGAGGTGAGATCAAGTATAACCGGCATAGCTGCCAGCGCACGAAGGTCGGCCCGTGTCACATTAATTTTATTTGAGATACTGCTAGTAAGGCACGAACGGCTCTGCGGGACGGGTGATAATTACATCTGAAAGCATCGTCCGCATCGATAGGAATGGCATCCATGGCGGTTCTTCGACGCCAGTCCTCGAGACCTGTGGGCTGGATTCGAAACTGCGCGAGGTTCACGGACCCAGCCGCGGCCGTCGTCTGCTCAACAGTCTGCAACAGTCCCTCTTGTGAGTCAACGCGCTTATGCGCATAAGTTCGCCCCTTTTTGTGCTTTTGCTCTCTCCTTACTGAAAGAACCGATCGAGTTGCGACATAACTGTGAAATAAAAAATAATATAAGAAACACAAACGTATGTCGGTCGTGATCGCGTGCACTGACTAATCGTAAAGGCCTGTTCACACTCTTGCGACCTCTTAAAATCTTACAACAAGAGGACACACTGGTGCCATCTATTGGGTAGAAGTGTAAACTTGGCGGTCCGGCATGTTTTCTATTTCTCTCGCGCATTATCCTTTCTTTCTTGGCTCGAAAAACTTTTGTCAGCGTTATAAACGAGCCTTTCTTATAGGTATTACGCACATTTGACTCTCGGATATCCCGGGAAACATAGGCGTAGACTTCGGGGGGCATCGGGCTCGTGCCCCCTGCGATCCAGGTGGGCAGAGCCCCCCGGCCGGGCCATGATCCTTACCGAGACGCTGTTTACGTGCCATGTAACGAGCTTCTAGTAGTGGCATGTAAACAAAATAACTCCCACGTTGCCTTTATTGACAAAATACATAAAGCATGGAATGCCCCCCCCCCCCCCGCCCCGGAGAACTTCTCAGCCTGCCCCCTCCGGGAAAATGGAAAGTCTACGCCGCTGCCGGGAAACCTTCGCTCTTGTGAAATGCAGTTCCAGGGTCACCGCATAGATGGCGCCACAATGTCACTGCGTTCCCTCGTCCTAAGCAATTTTAAGAAGTTTTAACAGATCTCGTCTCTCTCGGTCGTACTCGGTCGCAAGAGTGTGAACGGGCCTTTATTTGCAGAAATGGCACAGCGGAAGGTTACTGGAATGTCCTGGCTGATCCACCGACCAAGTTCAATTTCCCTCGTGACGTCATCGACTTTTGGTCTGCTCAAGAAAAGGTAAACACATTTTGTTTATCTGTCACTGAGCAGTATGCTGAAGAGTACTCACAATCTATTCAGCTCAATAAAAAAATAAACAAAGAAGAGAAAATTATGGTATTTTTGGTTTTTCTTTGGCTGTCTCCAACGTTTACCTCAGTTATGGAGCTGCTCATAGACGCTGCCTGCGCGAGCAGTACACCCCGCCACTCACCACGATTTGGATCCCGTCGTTCGACGCACGGGACGACTGCAATGGTTACTGCAGTGTATTCTACGGAATACTTACGTTTGAAGCACAGCGTCTAGATTGCGTTCCACCAAAATTTAGAACACCCAGTTTTTAAAAGAAAATCTGGCTGGCGCTTCAAACAACGGGAGGCGGACTGAAGCGAGTGAGGGGTAGCCCTTCCGCGGAAGTTCCACAACTGAGGTAATCTAGTGCTGTCTCAGACACTGACGTCCCAACATGGTGCTCTGCTCCAAACAACCTTTGCTAGGGTCGTTGTTATGAACAAATGCATAGGGGCTCGACGTGAGGTTTGGCTTGTGGTTTGGCCGTTTGGCGGTATGGCAGCGCGAAGTGGCTCCCGTTCTGTACCGATCTTTACAACGTGTTTGCTGTCGTTTGTGGCCAATGAAGTGTCATGCTGAATTAATGTTTAGTCGCAGACCAAATGCAATGCAAGCCGCCCTGGCTGCCCGCGTCATACAGCCTATCCAGAAAATGCTTTAGTGGTGCCCTCTCGTGCCGTCGACATGGAGTGCGGCAGCCGTGAGCGTTCGCTGAGCTTACTACCCCTCCTCTAGTTCATGGCCGCTCAAGTGACCAAATACGTAATGAAGGAGGTTATTTTTTGCTTGTTTTTGTAATTTTAATTTGCTTATAACTTTTAAAATAAAGCGAAATTCGAGAAAAGAAAAGTTTCATTAAGTTACTGCATTCATTGCGCTTAGGTTCGGTGGAAATTAAAAACCAGTAAAAAGTCCTTGCAGGGCCCCTTTAATGTTTGCGAGCCCTTAATTTTCGCGAAATGAAAAAAATCAGGAAATTAAAGGTCACACAAAAATTTTGATTCATAAGAGTTTCTGCAGTTCTCTGGAATTCGCAAAATTTAGTGGCTGCAATTATGTCCTCTCTGGCCAATTCACGAAAAATCGGGGCCTGCGAAAATAAAGGGTTTTACTGTATTCGATAAGGTGAAAACACTAAGTCGAATAATGTACGACGATGACGACGTAAAGTGTAGCAAGGTCGAAGTGCAGGCCAGCACATGTTTCAAGAATTTCTGACAGTACAGTTGCTTCAGTGCACATCTGTGTGATCAAACGAACTGTCTGTGACAGATATATATTGTCGCAGATAGAAACAGATTGACAAGCGTAAAACAGAAAAAAAAAGATTTAATCGGTGAAATTGTGCCTATAAACAAACGAAAGGATGAGCGTCGACGGCGCGATAGCTGGCTGCGAGTCGACAAAGCTGCGTTCGGCTCCTAATCTGTATACACTCGGCGTCTCGAGCATTTGACCTAGTGTGCTCGTTAGTGAGCTAGGGCAAGACTGACTAGGCAAGGTCACTCTGGCCTTCTTATTTTTTACACTCTGGGTAAGGGTAAACTCGAATCTTCTAGAGGCACGGAGAAGCATTCCTTCTCAGTCATGCACGCTTGTGGTCTATGTTAAAATTGAAGAATCTGTAGGATTTTTTTTTAGTTTGATAATTGCAAGGCAGGGACGAAACACGCACCAATATTGCGAGCTTGACAACCGAAGTTTGGGGTCTCGAACCACTCATATGTTAGAGTCAAAATGATTACTCTTTCATTACAGTGCACGTTAACTGCAAAATCAAAGAGGGCACGACGCTGCTTTGATATCATGTTCTAAACAGATGCTTTTCTCGCTATATTTTCAGCAGATCTCCATACCTGTGATGATTTTCGTCACACAGTATCCCCTATCGCACGCAAATGCAATTCATTTTTACAAACCTGATTAGTTTTCTTAGGCCTGCCATGTTCCAAATAAACACAAAATCAAATGTGTATCATTGTGCAAACGATTCAAGCTCTTGCAGACGGCATACTTCAGTCATTTCCTGTGCGTTCATCATGCATTCGTCGTCTGCAACAGTCATCTCGAGACTTCTCGAGGACCTGAAGTTGCCGTCGCAAATATTTAAAAAACAGCTGATTCTCGGCAAACTTCTGTCATTGTAACTGTGAAATCTAGGCTTCCTTTATCTATTATTTTAAACGCTTAAATTCCACGTGCGATTTTTGACCGATCGTTCTTGCGGAGCGTAATCCAGTCCCATGTATTCGTCCATTACAACGCCCCTAGCCACAGTTTGTTTGGAGCGGTGACGTCACGCTTATGAGGTCATTTTGCTGGATCGTGCATCTTCACTCGGTTGCTGCAGCGCAAGTTCGGTCACTGGGCGGCCATCTTGCATGTACCATAATCGTCCTTTTGGAGCATTGCAGAGGCTGGGCGGCAGCGTGCTGAAGATACACTTTATGCTCGTTCGCCGTCATTTGCTGGAGAAGATTTTTAAAACCTTGTGTAAACGGTTGTAGTTGCCTTTGAGAACATGAGGAAAGTTTTATGAAAGCGCAGCACTGCAGGAAAAAGTGCTGCGTCTCTGTGCCATCGCACGCTTGGATACTGATCAAGAATCGACGCTGTGTGGATCTGTTTCGTGAGTGCACCGTGCGTGAAGACATCTGTGCCTCTGGAACAGTGTTTTACATTACTCTGGCGACTGTATTTGTAACTTGCGGCACTCATGGTCCCGAAACGAACTTGATCCAGTAGCAACAGAAGGGGGGGTACGGCAAGGGCGACAGATTGCACACGACCGTATGGGCCGCTTTTCCAGAAATTTTCGATCTCGCCGTTTTATACCTTTTTGCATTCGAAAACATACCTTGCTCCACAGCGTTGCTCAATTTCTGCTGCCATGTGATCCATTCAAGTAGATTTACAGCGTAGCCATGGTTAATAGTGCATAATAGCAACCACTTATTTTTTTTCCTTTATTGATAGCAACTCACCAGAACAGTTGGACGATCCAGTACTTCGTGGCCGAAATCTGATGCAAAGACATCTATGTGTGACACACTTTCAAAACTTTGCCATGGCATCAATTCTTGATCGGTATCCAAGCGTGCGAAGGCAGAGCGCAACAATTCGGTGTGCCGGCGAGCTTTGTGTTCAACGAGTTGTGCCTTTTTCCTGCGGTGCTGCGCTTTCGTAAAAATTTCCACGTGTTCTCAAAGGAAACTACAACCATTTACTCAAGGCTTTAAAAAACTTCTTCGGCAAATGTCGGCGAACAAGCACAAAACGTGTCTTCAGCACGCTGCCGCCCAGCCTCTCCAACACTCCAAAAGGTCGACTTTGGTACATGCAAGATGGCAAGATGGAAGCACTATCCAGCAATTGTCATAAAGATCAGTGGTCTCACATACGTTTCACGCAACTTCCCTTCCTTACTTTTGCCATCTTTGCCCTTTCCCCTGCCATCTTGCCCATGTTTTCTCGTCTGCTGCAAACCGGTTCTGCACCTAGCGTTCCCGACATTCACTGCTTGTTGGAGAGAATAGAGTTTCCATTTTTCCATTTGCACCTGTCGCTCTGTGCGGTCCAAGCACATCACTAAGCACACCCCTTTCTCTAAAAAAGGAAAGAGAAAAAGGCTGGTTTTCTATATGGCAAGAATAAATGGGGCATCGCCAAACGCTTATTCTTCACCCATATGTAGCGCTAGTGGTTTGAACCAGATGCCAAAGTTTCAGAACTAGCCATTATCTTATTCAAAAGTTATACAGTCGAATCTCGTTAATTCGAACTCCACGATGACCGAAAATTTCTTCGAATTAAGCGAAGTTCGAATTAACGAAAGCTCATTAAATGGAGTACTTACGTGCAGCGCTGCATTGGGCGGCGCATGTGCACTGAGCTAACACATGAGTGACGAGTTCCGGGACATTTATTTTCACCGATCACAAAGGGAAGTAACCCATGTAACGCGTGCCTGTAGCACGGTTCCTCAGTCGTGAATCAACAAAGATAGCTTGGACCTTAGAGACCAGCTCTAACGCGGCATCCGCGTTAGAACGGAACTGTCGCACTCCCGCCGAAAACACGCCGAAGAGCATCGGCGCAGCAAGCGCCAGTCGCGCGCCCATCGCGAACCGCAGCAACGCCTGAGTGCAAGGCAAGAAACGGAACTGTCGGGCTCCCGCCGAAAACACACCGAACCGCAGCAGTGCGCGAGTGGCAAGGCAAGAAACGGAACTGTCGCACTCCTCGCCGAAAACACGCCGAAGAGCAGCGGCGCTGCAAACGTCAGTCGCGCGCCCACCGAAAACACGTCGGAGCGCAAGGCAAGAAACGGAACTGTCGCACTCCCACCGAAAACACGCCGAAAAGCAGCGGCGCAGCAAACATCTGTCGCGCGCCCACCGAAAACACGTCGAACTGCAGCAGCGCGCGAGCGCAAGGCAAGAAACGGAACGACGGAACTGTCGCACTCCCCCGAAAACGCGCCGAAGAGCAGCGGCGCAGCACCTTCCGTCACACCGTGCAAGAGAGCACCGCACCCAACATGAGCGCTTTACGCTCATCGCAGCATTCAAGGTCACCACGTGATCGGTTGTCATGGTTATTTGAAACTGGAGGCGTTGGAGGCGCTGCCGCGTGACAGGTTAGCCCTCTCCTGAAGGCATGCACTCGGCGGCGGCGGTATGCTCGGAGTAGCCGATGCGGCCCCGTTTAAGAGTGTAGGGAAACAGGGAAATTTCAGCGCTCATTTTCTCAGCTTGAATGTGTTGCATGTTGCACCTAACCTCAAAAACACCAGTCTTCCGTTGAAAGGCACAAGAAAACTAATTTTAAAGCTAAATAAACGATCTTCCAATGTGCACCTGGTGGATGCATGCGGAGCCTATTTGGGAGGTAGTCTAGCAACGTTGTGGAATCTGCTACGTAGTCGTGACGTAGCAGATTCCTCTGACACTAGCGCCGCTCTTTGGCATTCCAACATTTTCCTTCTTAGCTTTCCTCCTCAACTCACAAATCGCGAATTGAACCAAACAGTCCAAGAAGACGGAAAGGGTGGACTCTCCTCTTTCTCGGACCCTCGTTTGTGCAGCCGGATGCAGCCATTCTCCCCCTAGAAGATTAGCCAGTCGCTCAAAACTCGGACAAAAGTTGCTTTCCCACCCCGTTCAGCCCTAAGCTGACAGTGCTGTGGAAGCTACGTGCTTCTTGGGCCAGCCACACGCTCGTCACCCCACGGGCACTTCGAACGGCTCGGTTGTAACGCGATGACGCTATTGACACCACCACAACGCTGACAACGCCACCAAGGGCAAAGCTCATAATCCCGCCAGCCTTGCTACGTCACGAATGCGGGGAAACTTTCTTTCTGTTTTTGTTTGCGCCGGATATCCCATGACGCATCGCGCCCTCCGTTCGCTTCTCTTCGAGCGCTCGCTCGAGTGCACCGTTTGGAACGAAAAATATAGCCAATCGTTCAAAATACAAACCTGCGATTATGAATTACGGTTATTACGTCATGCTTGACCCATTCTCGAGCGAAATTTGAAAATTTCAAATTTAGGTTCAGTATCCTTTAAAGGGCACTCCGCTTCATTTTGGTTTGAAAAAACAATGCAGTCCTTTTCAGTATCGCCTAGGAAGACCACACGTCAAATATTACGACGCAGTTCTGTCTAAATGTTTCTTAAACGGTCCGGCAAACTTTGATCCTTCGCCAAGTGGCCGGAAATGCAGCTGACTTCAGCGAGCTTAATTCAGGCGCAACCAACAGTGCAGTCAAGGCTACGGCATGGGCGGGAGCCAACATTGAGCTAGACGTCATCTTCATGGCCCCTTTTTGCTTGTTTTTACTTCTCCGATCCGAGTCGTAGCGCATGAGCGCCAGCAGCGTTGCCTCTCTTCGCTCAGCGGTGTCCACGTGATTAGCGCGCGCCTGCGCGTGCGCTTCTTCGAGCAGACGCGCGCGTCCGTGGTCCGCCGCTACGCCGCCTTTCACGCCACAACCTCGTCGTCGTCTCCACCGTTTGTGATTATTGTCTCTCGGAGTTTCGTCCACACCATGGACACCGCGTCGCAGACTTACGCAAGTTGTGCAGACGTCGTCGAATGCCGTAGACACATCCAAAGCGTGGCGAAGAGTGCGGTGCATAGCGAGACGACACCACGCCTGCCACACGCCTGCTCCCATCCCGCTCCGTCGTTGGGCCGAGGATCACGTGACATCATCGTACCACGTGATGGCCATGCACTTGGCGGCCCGAGGACAATGTTGCCGGACGGAGCCGAGTTTCGGTTTCGATTTCCGCTCGGCGTTTAAAATTAGATGTAAAAATATATATCCCATTTTTCACGAAGCAAGCGAGCGTAGTGTCTTTTACTAGGGCTTTTGATTCGTAATCACTCATTATCCAGATCTTCGGAATTGAGCAGAGTTGCCCTTTAAGCGTTCGAATTACAGGCGTTCTCGCCCGATTGAAATACATATACTGTAGTCCGGACCACAGCGTCAGTCTGAATAAACCGAAAGTTCGAATAGGCAGTGTCTGAATTAACGAGATTCGACTGTATACCATATCTTACGGACCATAACTTCGCACCTTTGTATAAGTCACACTTCCGTATATTGAGCCGTTTTAGTGGAAATGTTAGTAATTAAGTTGCACCTCTTTGCACGTTCATGCGATGAGCTTTTTTGTTTTACGCGCGTGCGTATCGTGAAATAGGAGTTTTGCACAATCGGCTAGATGGCACGTCATACCATTTGACACACACTTTTGACGTTTCGACTCTCGAGAAATGCCCACAGCATGGCACTGTCTGGCGGGCGTCAAGTTGCGTGGAACGAGAGGACGTGAAATGCACAATATGAGAAGGTTGTCTGGTCTATTTGAGCATACACATGCCAAGCGGACGAAAGCTTATTGTGCCAGACACTCATGAACCAAGCTTTGGACCACTAGGCCTAGCCTTTGCCAAGTCACGAAAACGACGTGAGCATCGATGGACAGGCAAATAGATAAATCTTGACACACTCTTTTGGATACCGCTAAAACATCGGCTAGGCACAATCCTTCCTTTTACATGTAGCAGCACGGCTGGAGCATGGCAGACAAAAACTGCTCATCAAACGGAAACTAAGAAAGACGCGAGAAAACTTTCTGCAATGCGTGTATACCAGCCCACTTACCTTTCAGTGTTACTGGACTAAAGCAAAAAAGTACAGAACCATGGCTGAATTAGGCAACATCGATCACATGCTGTGTAAGTTTTATTGTCACTGTCTTGCTTATCCACATTGAACCGCTTCGGGAAACCTAAAATTTCTCGCTTTCCGTTTCAGTTACAAAAAGTGTAGAAGAGTGCGGCTGCAGCAGGTGTTTCCTGGAAAGGGCAACACCACCTATGGCTACGTGGTTACGGTGCTCCATCAAAAGATGGCGCGAGGCGCATAAAAAATTGCTTCGCAGTGAATTAAAAAAGCAAACAATGCATATATGCCGCATTGTTGTGTCAAACGCACCAAGAAAAATGTTCGGAAAAAAATGCGACTTATACTCTGAAAAACACGGTATGTGACTTTCTAAGCAATTCAATGGAAAAAGCGGGACCCATTCTTCCAATAAGAAACTGGAAGCCCCATTCGGCCTCCGGTTTCCTATTGAAATTTTCAGAAAATCACGTAACTTTTGAATATGATACCGTTTAGTTCTGAAACTTTGGCATCTTGTTCGGAATGCTAGCACTGCATTTGGGTGGAGAATAAGCATTCGGCCATGCGTCGTGTAATTTTCCAATTAAAAAAAAAAAAAAAAAGTACATTTATGGGGGGTACACATTGTAACACAAATTTACGTGTCAATGCAGGGTGCCAGCCCGAGCAATCCTGCATTTTGCTTTGCGGTGGACGGCAATCCTAAGGCAGACATGTACTTCTCTTACACGGAGCTGTCGTCCCTTTCAAAAAGGCAAGGCATTTTTGGCACCCAGGACACACCGTCAATATTTCTCAAAACGCGTTTTGTGGGCTGTCCGCAATTTTTCTGACAGCCAGTCATTGTTCATCACTTTGTATCTGTACCATCAGTAGAAGCAGGAATTGATTCCAAATAATGGTTTTATTATTAGGGTTAGCGGTGTTCTTAAGGATCAGCTGGGCCTCAGCAAAGGAGACAGGGCTCATGGTCATCCTCCCAAAGACTCCAGAATTCTGGCTGATCAAACTGGCGGCACTTCGATGTGGTGAGAACAATAATTTGTTTTCTTTGCTTATAACTTTGCGTTATATGTGTTGCAAAAATAGTTTACAGACTGAAATGGCTCGCAAAATTCAGTAACTCGACGTATCAAGCAGTAAGTTTTCTCGAACATGTCTTTTATTGGCCTGATCGATTAACGCCTTAAACCTAAAAAAATCTCAACTCGGTACAAAAATATAAAGAATGATATTTTCAATGGCTGAGTGACAGTTCTAGGGAAGAGATAGAGTGACGGCCATGTTTGTTAACATTGTATACATAGATGGCGCCAGTAATGCCAACAAGCATGCATTTTCATAAGCAGTATTTGTCAGAAAGAAGTTCCCAGTAAGAATTTTCATTTTATACACTTTTGAAACGTGTATTGAACCAGCAGTACGTTTATTCGGAAAGAGTTGTCCGGCCTGATATGCCAAGTTGCTGATTTTTGTGGGCCATCTTAGTGCGTAAAGATTTCTTGGGGACATGCTACACACAGCGACGACACAGTGCAAACATACCATTAATACAGTCTAAGCTCATTACAACAGACCTGGTCACCACAACAGACATTTGGATATAACGTACACTCAATTTGCGAAGTTCAGTTGGTTTTCCTTTATGTACCATTGACTCAACTTCATATCTGCATACAACATACACCTTCTACAACAGACCGAAATCTTGGTCAAAATCAAGGTCTGTTATAACGAGCTTAGACTGTATTTACTATATGTTTTTCACATTTTCTTTGTGTATCTCATTGTTGGGTATAAATCAAGCTGCCTAGCTGGTATCCTAGCACACTAGTAGTTTTCATCGTAGCAATCCAGCTGTGAAAAAGAACCAAAAAACATTGGGGATTGCTTGTTTGCTAGCTGCATGGCACTCTCCACGAGGTCTGGTGATAAAAGCACTCATGTTTGGTACAGTGCAATCCACTTATGACGATACCACACATCGATATAACAACGTACTCCTCTTTAATGATCAGTTTCTAGCAGACCATGCGATTTTGCGTGGGGTAGCCTGTCCAGATACAACGATAATCGGTTACAGTGTAATCCCCTTATAACGATACCACATATAACGATGTACCGCTTATAACGATCAGTTTCTAGAGTTTCTAGATTGGAAATAATCAGTTTCTAGTCCCAGATACAATGATAATCGGTTATACGATTGAAATTTTCAAGTTTTCTCATTATCGTTATAAGTGGGTTGCACTGTATAACGACTGCATTCTTCGGGTTTTTCTCGTTATCATTGTAAGTGGATTGCAGTGTATATATTGGTCACAAAACCCGATTCCGCACTGGCAAGTGCATTGTTTTGTAAGTGGACAAAGCTATCAATATGTGGTACTTTGCACAGTATTCTGATTGGGAAGATGGCTATTGAATCATTATCTGTGTCAGGGGCCAGCTTTTAGTGAGGCCTAGCATATTACAACATAGCCGCAGGAAAGAGTGACGACGCTGAAACGGGGCCAACTAGTTAACCTTTTTTTATGATTGTGTGTTTCGTTTATGGGCCAATTCTTGCAGCTCCTCTGTGCACTCCACTTGTGAGAAATTAAGCTTTAACAACGCTGCTGCCATAGTTGTGTGCATCGCCATTTCATGCCTCCATTTTTCTTCTCTTGTCGTGCGCACGCGAGCCTTGTTGTTGAGAGTGTGACCGCTTTGTTTGTCGGCTTTAAGAGATTGAATGCATCCTATCAAATACATTGAGTTTATTCTGAGAGATTCTGTATCTGCATAATTAAAGGAAATGTTAAAGAAACTTCGAACGAAGTTTGGACTGCCCATGAAAATAACAATATAATAATCATGATCTCTATTTTTGGGCACCCAAGGACAACTACAATAGTCTTGTATTTGGTGGACCAGCACAAAAACAAAGTAAGCGAGAAACAACAATAAAAGAATCCTCCCACACATGTTCAAAGCACACATACTCAAGAAATACTATACTTTTGACAAAACACTTCATAATAAATAAATGTATGGTGCACATTTCTATACCAAGCTGTTCTTTTTTTTGACTCGTGCCAAATCTACATGCTTTGTGGGTTACACTACGCGTATAATGAGCCATAATATAATTAGGAGTGAGTATCTAATTCCGAAAACGACAACATATCGCAGGCATCATTCTGACGTCCTGTACGTCAATGCTGACGTCCAAGGACATTGGGCTTCGACTGACGAGTTTGCGCCACACTGCATGATGGCCGGGGAGGGACAGGCGGACGCAGTGGACCAGGTCTGTGGAACCCGCCGATGGTCTGACAATCTTTTGGGTGCTATAGTCGCCGACAGGGCGAAGCGGCAAGTAAGAGCTTCAGTTGTACCGCCTCCAGTGCGGGCTTCCTGCCTTCGACAATGCTTAGACGTCTCGCGACACCTCAAACGTATACGCGCAGCCAAAACACTGGCAGAAGGTACAAACCACGCATTAGAAGCCGGGCATTTTAGACATGCCTTGACGTCCTCACTCTGTTGGTGGCCTCTACAGTGACACCATTTGCAGGATAGGAGCAGTATCACAATACAAATGTATCGCGATAGTTTTTTAGAAATGCTTTAAGCATTTATATTTCTGCATGCAACTTTTCAATCAGTATCGGAATACATTTTTGGTGTATTCCTCGTATTGCGATACAATCCCGGCCAATGTATCTCGTTACAGTATTCAAGAAATCAGTGACCCCCACGCTGATAGCTCAAGAGACTGTTTCCCTTCTTTTTTCATGCTTCAGAGGAATAGAAGGTACAGTAAATGGGACCTTGAGGTTTTGTTATTGAGCAGACCGAGGTTTGTTTTGAACATTATGGCCCTGACATCGGCGCCTATCTTCACTATTTTCCAAAGATAACATGTCTTCCGGTGTGCTTCAGTTGGGCAACTATTTTTGTAAAATCAAAACGTTGAAGGCACTGTGAGTACAAGCTTTACAACTGTACATTGCTCTCTCAGCCCCATTTGCTAGGACGAGCATACATTTTCTTCCTTCATATTATCAGGTCAAAGTACATCATTTCATTCCAAAGCAACATCTTGAAGTGACCATGCAAAGAGTACCGGCATGGGGCTAGAGGATGTTGATTTTTTAGTGACGTTTGGGTAGATATAAAAAGAATTTAGAGGTTCATGTGATATTGCTTCGAAGGCGTACATATATATCTGAAGAAGAACTTTACCGCATTATGGATGGAAAGTATTTCCTACCTACTGAAGACTCACTTAGTTCTTACAGCATTACGTTAACAGGAAAATGGCAATTCCATGTGAAAATAAATTTTGGGCTCGAGAACGCCTAAGTTCAACTTTAATCTTTACCTCACAGTTAGTATGAGACTTTGTTTTCACCGGAGGGTTCGTTTCTCGTCTAGAAGTACAAACCCTGTCAACGAAGCCTACCTATTACCACTTCCAAGCGTGGTCTTCATATATAATGAAAGCCAAAAAATATATACCGTATATATATATTTGCATGGTTTAAAACTTTCCCAGTGTGAAAGTGGTCTTAGTTAGTTTTAATATGAACACGTTTTTGTTGACATTTGTGGAACGCCTCGAAGGACTCTTTGCCCAAATCAACAGCGGCTGATCGACGAGATATTTAAAAGCAACTTCTCATCATATAAAAAGCAAATATGTCGCACAAAGTTGTTTCATTTCTGTTCTACAAATAGTAACTTTTTGCTTGTTATTTAAGAATTCACATCACAAAAAAGCTTCTTTTTTTTTTTCGATAAAGGTATGAGTGTTAGTGTTCTGGCAAAATGTATTCCTGTATTTGTATTTCCAAATACTTTTTTAATTATGTTTCAAATTTTTTTTTAGATAGGTATCGGATACTTTTTACAGATGTATTTGAGTATCAGTACTTTAGCTGTATTCGTCACATGTCCCAGTATTTGTATTTCCAAATACCTTTTGGAGTAGCTCTGCCCAACACTGTCACTGTGTCCATGATTATAAAGTGGTGCCATTCTCACTGTGCCAGTGACTATAGATTGACACTGTTCTCACTCTGTTACTATAGAGTGAGGCCATTCTCAATCTGTTGGTGACAATAGAGTGACACCATTCTCGCTTTGTCCATGACTATAAAGTGGTGCTCTTCTCCTCCACCAATGACTATAGATTGATGCCAGTCTGTCTGCAACTATGGAGTGAGGACTTTTACGTTCTGTCAGTGACTATAGAGTGACACCATTCTCAGTTACGCCGCCCAAAATAAATTTCCACCTGGTTTCGCTATGCCACCTGTTTTTGGTATAATAAGTGTTGTGTCAAGTTACGGTCATGTCAAAGTACCTGTGTGCCGAAAATCAGCACCTCGCACAACAGGTAATTACACAACAGCTGACAGCAAAAGCCTTTGACGGCCAAACCGTGTGTTGGCCGACACCTCAACTTTGTTTTCTCGGCTTTGGAACCACCTTTCGTAAATATTTTTCAATTGGAAGTACAGTCCCACTAGTCCCTTCCTACCTGTAAAGTCTCCACCTCCACGACGAGTGGTATTCTCTTGACAGCTTTTTCATGGTCAAAACCGGTTTCCATTGAGTTACGCCGCCCAAGCCAAATTTCCACCTGGTTTCCCTATGCCACCTCTTTTTGGTATAATAAGTGCTGTGTCATGTTACTGTCAAGTCCAAGCACCCGTGTGCAAAAATCTGCACTTCGCACAGCCGGGTTATAACTCAACATTTTGGGTCCAATATTGGTTATCCCGTGCAGCTTTATTTCTTTATTCGTTAGAAACATAACTTTCACACCTGCTGTCTTAATGAAACTTGGTGCACTTCGTGCACAAACTTAGTGAACATCTCACTCGCCTCCAAATATCATCGTTCCAGCAGTCCTACGTTTACAACGACGAGCGAAACAAATTTTCCAGTCAGAGCAATTATGGGGGCGGCCGTCTTGCTTTTCGGAAAATTGCTCCAACCGCTTTTTTGCCGCAACTTGAGAAATTACCCCTAATAACGACTCATACTCAATATATAAGAAGTGGAGAACAGCTAGATGTCCTTCTCAGGTCTGCCCCAGCACTCATGCAACGTCACCCTCAATGTATCGGCTCAAAAAGCAAAAGTTCCGTCTGTGCGCGCTTCCGCCACCACAGCCGCACGCGAAAAGGCGCCGCAGGCTGCTGAATGCGCCTCACTGTCGAACGCCAGCTCCTCCGCTAGTGGCGCCACGCGTGTTTTTCAAAGCGCCCCCTATAGTTCCCGCACGGAGAGCGTAGAGAGTGTTGCTGATCTCACTCTGTTGGTGACTATATAGAGTGACACCATTCTCTGTGACTATAGAGTGGTGCAATTCTCACTCTACGGGTCACTGTAGATTGATGCAGTTTTCACTCTGGTGGTGACTAAATGATACTGTTCTCACTTTGTCGGCAACTACTGGGTGATTCAAGGAGACGCCAGGCTCTTTAAATCGACCGCAAAATTCGGTTTCTTAACTTATCACGCTACGATTTTGTGCAGTGTTGCCCCCAGATGCTGCCTTTTTTTTTAAATTTTGCAAAGAGGCAGATTTACCTGAGGAAAAGGTAAAGAAAAGAAAAGGCTTAGCTCCTATGGAAACGCAGCGACGCCGCCGGTCTTCAGACAACACGGCGCCGTTTCGCATGGGAGACAAGAGATGGCGCAAGCTGTCACAATGCCAACTTCGCCATTGAACGAGCATACGGTGCCGAGAGCCGGCGTGTTTAGCAGACAATCTTTTCGACTCAAATGCGGCGCGCGTTCCGCAGGCGGCGACAGTCGCAGAAACAAAAACAGGCGCGGTAACACTGCTAAAGACGCCGGTGGCAGTTGGTGTTGCGACCGCTTGCGCCATCTCTTGTCTCCCGTGCGAAACGGCGCCGTGTTGTTTGAAGACGATTAGCGTCGCTGCGTTTCCATAGGAGCTAAGCCTTTTTCTTTCTTTACTTTTTCCTCAGGTAAGTTTGCTCTTTGCAAATTTTGCAAAAAATGCACCACCTGTGGGCAACGCTGCACAAAGTCGTAGCGCGATAGGTTAAGAAACCAAATTTTGCGGTCGATTTAAAGAGCCTGGCGTCTCCTTGAATCACCCTGTATATTGTGAGGCCGTTCTCACTCTGTTCGTGATTATAGAGTGGTGCCATTCTCACTCTACTGGCGACTATAGAGTGGTGTCATTCTCACTCTACTGGTGAAAATAGATTGATGCCGTTTTCACTCTGTTGGTGAGTATAGAGTGATGCCATTCTTACTCTGTCAGTGACTATAAAGTGACACGAGAAACAGGAGAATTCCGAAGTCATATTAATCATTTTCGAAAAGCTTGACTGCTTCAAACTATAAAAGAGTGCAGCAAGCCTACCACAAAATGCCGAACATTTACACGTCACAATAAGCACGCACTCGCAACTTTTAAAATGTTAAAAATAAATTGACAGCAGCATTTATCTTCAAAGTCCTATGATGCATGAAATGCTGTATTTAAGGTACACTTATTTAAAGTTATTTAGATGGCATCAAACCATTGTTTTAGGGAGTGAAGAACCTGTGTTACATGGCGTCAATTTCCCCGCAAACTGCGGCGGGGTAACTAAAGGTGTATAGGTCACGTGACCTCGATTTCCTTGCCAAATTTAGTGGGAAAACTGAATTGGTGTATAGGTCACTTGACATCAGCTCTCCTGACATCACATTTACAGCTAAATTTTGCAGGGAAAGGGAATTGCTGTATACGTCATGCAACATCAGTTTCCCCGCCGACTTTGGCGGGTAAACTTTGGTGTATAGGTAGGGTTCGGAGTTCTCGGTTTAAACCGATAAAAACTGATAAAAGTACGCCGAATCCATTTTCGGAAATTCGGTTTTAACCGAAAAAGGTCAGTTTGTAGGTTCGGCGTTTTCGGTTTAAACCGAGAAAAGTATGTCTACTAATCCTTTTCCTAAATTCCGCTTTAACCGAAAAAGGTCAGTTTTTGGGGTCCGCGTACGAGGTGGGTGGGGGAGGGGGGGGAGGGAGGGGAGGGAGGGGAGAGAGAGACGTCTTTGCAAGGTTCGACATTGTGTGACGTCTCCGTGATTGCCCCCTCTTCCAAGGTTCACCATGCAACAAAAGGGGTCTTGGATTGGCCTTCGAGGGACATCTGTGACCTTTCTGTCATCGGGCTTAGTGTGTCAAGTTCCCGGTCCTAAAAAAGTTTCGGATGTGTGCTAATACTATTAGGTTTTTTGCTTCATACACTT
>JAZHYW010012292.1:0-20444 GCA_037355805.1 Ixodes ricinus
CGCATCAGAATGCGCAGCTGCTCTTCCCTGGTGGCCTGAGGGTCGGCGCGGGAGCTTAGGCGCAGGACGTCTTCTACGAAACCAGTGACGCTCTCATTGGGGGCCCTGGGTCCTGGACTGCAGCAAATCTTCGGCCCTCTCTCTTCGATGTTGATTGGCGAACGTTCGCGCCAGCTCAGTTCTTGCAAAGCTCCCGGGCGAAATCAACGAAGGTTCGTGGTTTTCGAACCAGCGCCTTGCAGTTCCCTCAAGCGAGAAGGTAGAAGGTTCTGCAGGCGCTGTTCGTCACTCCACCCGCCGTGGCGAGCCACGCGCTCTGTACTGGTTGATCTCAGTCTTCGACGTCCTCATGCAGGCCCCGCCAGCGGGTGCCGAGTAGGTGTCCACGGAGCGACGGGCAGGACGACGATGGGCGTGGTGTGGTCATCGCCGGGAGCTGCTTCTTCGGCTTCTGCGCGCATAAGGGTCCGGATGTCGGGAGTTGGACTTCGGTACGGCGGTCTGGCTTCGGCGTCGGCGTCCTTCTCGCGTAGGGTACCCTTCCGGGCCTGAGCACCTCACCTGGCGGGGATGTCTTTCGGAAGGGTACGGTCCCACGGGCATAGAATGCGTGGCACCCTCGCACCTCCACCAAAGGTCACGAATGACAAGCGACGAGGCGGTGAATAACTGAAGCAACCCAAACGCTGAATCGGGCGAACTTGTGCCCAAAAATAAAGAAGGAAACAAAAGATAACAGTAGAGCGTCGCGGGCGTCGTGAAGTCGGCGAAAGAGGCAGAGTCGAACGACTGGGGCCGCAAAGGCTTGACTGCGGCTCGCCACGTGGAGCCCCTTATGTACATGCATACGTGGGCTTCTGGACATCATCGGCGTAGAAAGTTCGTCGCGTGGAACATTCGGACTCGCTGAGCAAGCGACAGGATTCTAGAATTTACCAGAATACTACTTTGCAGGAATAAACAAAAGATCCGACAAAAGATCCGCCGGTCCCAGGAATCGAGACCCTGGCCTTTCGCGTGAGGACGAGCGCGATAACCGTTAGGCCACGCGCGCGCTGCCTGATTCGCCAGCTGCGCGCGCGGCAGTATTGCATGCTCAAGAAGTTTGGACGCAATGCAGGTTAATGAAATGGGACGGTAGTTCGAGGGCAGCTTACGATCGCCGCTTTTAAAGACTGGAACGACCTTGCCCAGCTTCCAGTCCAAGGGTAAGCAACCTTGCTCCAGTGACTGAGAAAAGATCAATTTAAGACACTCACTAGATGTAACTTTGGTATTCCTTAGAATTTTCGGGTTTATATTATCGGGACCACAAGATGACGCTAGTTTTAATCTTTCTATGAGGTGAAGTATTCCATCGGCTGAAATGTCAATGGAAGCCATAGGTACAAAGTCGGACAAGGGTAAACATGGAATATCAGTGGTATTTTCACAGGTGAACACAGAAGAGAAATAATTATTTAATACAGTAGCGCAATGAAGCTCAGTTACAGCGACTCCATTTTCGTCCTGAAGATGAATCGAATGAGTGCCTCTAGGCGAAAATATTTTCCAAAACTTCTGGGGATTAGAGCGCAAAATTCTTGGTAAATCTAAAGAGAAGAATTTCTGTTTTGACGATCTAATACTTTTTGTATAAGTTTTGAGGCACGCAAAGTATTCATTCCAAACAGAGTTAACGTTTAGCCGTTTCGCTCTTTTATACAAACGTTTCTTTTTATTGTTCAATGAACGCAGTGTTTTGTTATACCAGGGGTTATTCCTGTCGCTCCGCACAGTGACAGTGGGGACGAACTGCTCAGTGAGACTGTTTATTTTATTTTTAAAAAGTAACCAGTTTTCTTCAACCGACCTTGAAAAAAGTTTTCGGCGTATGTTTGATAAAAGGAAGATAAGTGCTGATTTATTGCCACGTAATCAGCTTTGTTGAAGTCGCGGATTGTTTTGATTGTGGGGTTCCTCGTGAGGACGGGAATTGATAACTCAACGAGCAAGATATTGTGGTCACTTAAACCTGGAACAGAGTCAACATTTTCTATAAGTTCCGGAGAGCTAGTAAGGACAAGATCAAGAATGTTATCACCACGAGTCGGCTGATTAACAACTTGGATGAGGTTGAAGTTCAAGCAGTTATCGAGAAATTTTCTAGCATCATTCGACCCGCTTGTGGTATAATTAACCCAGTCAATGTCTGGAAAGTTGAAGTCGCCAAAGATTAGGAATTGCGCTTTCGGGTAAAGGCCCTGAATGTTAAGCAAAACAGAGTGCAGATTGTCACAATAATCACTATCCCGAGTTGGCGCCCGATAACATGCGCCGATTATGGTTTGCCTAAATGCCGATGTAATGCAGACGAACACAGTCTCTAGGTCAGGACAGGCTCGAACACAAAATGAGGAGACACATTTTTTTATCGCGATGAGCACTCCCCCTCCTCGTTTCGAAATCCTATCGCATCGATAAACGTCAAACTGCAGTTCATCAGGAAAAATTTCGCTGTCGTTTATTTCGGGTTTCAGCCAGGATTCCGTTAGGATGACAATGCTAGAGTTATTGTCACAAATGAATGCACTTAGATCATCACGTTTAGTGATAACACTGCGTATATTAGTAAATGTAACACTGTAGTTCAAACTTTTTGACTGCCTCGCGTGCACTGCTGGGCGAAGGGGTGTGACGTTAGGAATCTTCAGTTATCTAGAGACTTCTATAACAGAGTCGGAGGTAACGTCATATTTATAGCACTTATTATTCATATGCAGCTTATCATAGCGGATTTTGAAGGTTTCATTTTGGGACCGAGCAAACAAGTACAGTTTGTTACGAGCGGTGCGGACAGCGTCCGATAAGTCTTCTCGAATGGCGTACTCAGAATCTTTTAGTTTAAAGCCCGAAGAGAGAATGTTCTGTCTATCTTTGTAACGCAAGAACTTGACAATGATGGGCCGATTTTTGTTAGGTAAAAACTTTCCAAGCCTATGTGACCGCTCAAGGTCGTTCGGGTCAAGCTTAATTCTCAGCCGTTGCTCACAAAAGCTCAAAATAGTTGCCTCCGATTGAATCCAAGTTTCATTTTGCAAGTCAGGGATACCAAAGAACAATAAGTTCGATCTCCGAAGCCTGTTTTCGGCATCGTCGCACCTTGCGTTTACTTCCGATAACTCCGATGCAATTTTGTTGGAAAATTCCGAACTGCTTCCGCTCCCATCCGAAGCCGTCCTCATAGAGCTTAGATCGGCCTCTATTGCCGCTACCTTTTCTTTAAGGTTCTTTATTGCCACATCTGTTGATGATTGGGCCTCCTGGAGCTTCTTAATTTCGGTAAGCATGTGGCTTTGGCCAGTCTCAATTCTAGTTACAATGCTCAAAATATTAGCCACCTGGGAATCAACACTGTCTGGTCCGGGATTCGTTTCGATATCTCCAGACAATTGCAAGGTTAGTAATGCTAGGTAAACGGCATGCGCACTCTGCGCCAGGAGCATAAACAGTCGGCGTCGACACTCAGAAACGTCGTAGGGGCACGACACCGCAATCAAACAGGGGTCGTTACTTCGGTGGCAGTGAGAATTGGGAACGTAACCAACCTGAACGATGGAGAGAAGGATTGACATCGTCGCTTCCAATGCGATGCCGTGCCCCAACTGGCCTCGCCGACTGACTAGCTTAAGTAGCCATGCATCCAGACAGCTGTTCGGTGACGTCCCAGGTTGCCAGACACCATACACGTTGTAGGCCAAGCGTGGTGACTTGATCGTTGGTGCCACCGGGATAGTTGTCGAGTCACTTGCTGGGTCGATCCAAAGGCCATCGCAGTCGAAGAAGTGTCCGTGAAGATGACCGGGCGACGTTGTTGCGTATGCAGCTGTCAGCAACACCTGAACGATGGAGAGAAGGATTGACATCGTCGCTTCCAATGCGATGCCGTGCCCCCTTAGAACGCGATACTGACAGATGGCGGAATCATCGCGCGCCGACGCAGGTTCCGCAGGGAGCCGGGTCGAGTTTCAGTTCTAGCGGACGGTGTTCCAAAAGTTTTTGTTTCTCACCCCTCAGCGCGGCGTACATCTATTATGTACGATTTTCAAAGTGCAATTAGTTTGTCTTTGCCTCGATATCCAAGTAAACCTTCCGTGGCTCAGGCTGCGCCATCTGTGTGTAGCATGATCAAGTAGAGGCGGTCCGTCTTGGATCTTCCATCGTAGAATGCAAAGAACATCTCTTTCTTTTTTAATTGTTGATTGAGGTGAGTTTATCTATATCTCTTTCAGCGAGAAACATCCACCACCTTGCTGCACCTCTGTACGAAATCGCAGTGCGATGCGTCGAGAAACCTTTGCGGTCAATTTAAAGTGCGTTCTCTCCCTTCCGCCCACGCTGTACATTCCCAGAGCAAAAGCAAAGCAGCAACATACCAGGATATCCCGGCAAATATCCCAAGGGTCCCGTCCGTCACTCAGGTCATTGCCGCCGACGTAGATAACTACGAAACCCATAGATTTCAAGTGCCATTGCTGCACCTTCGCCAACAGAGTCACAGCATTTGCACCTTCGATGCTGAAGGTGCACGTGGAAACATCCTTCGCAAACTGAAGGCGGCTCCTATTTAAAAAAAACTTCAGCTGACTATCGCCTACTAAAACTCCTCTCATGATAACATAAACACTTTTACACGACGAACGTAAAACAGCGCACAAGATGAACGAAACAAGAAAACGAGCCCGAATCTGCGACAATCAGTTTGAAATGCGGTCGTTAGCTGGATTGGATCGGATTGTCTATGACATTGCAGTACCAATGTTGTTTAGTTGCACGCATAACGCGTTCTTTTAAAAAAGACACTTATTATAAATAAATTACAAAATGCTGGGCGATGCACTAAACTTCAAAGAAATAAATAGATTTATTCTAAATTATAAAATGTCGTGAGGATGGAAATTACTCTGCACATCGCGCAGTCACGTGGTGTGACCTCATAGTAGACCCGCAACGTCTCCGCTCTCCACTTTGGTTCCGGAATAGCTTTGCGCTTCATTGGCAAGCTTCTGCTTCGCTGATATGGCTGCTAGTAAACCGTGCGCGGTCCCTGCAGAGGAACCGAAGTGTTATGTGTGCGACAAAGTATTTACCTTTCGCCATAACGATGCTTCAGCACCTGAGAACGGTGCATAAACTGAAGAGTCAGGGAACACGTCACTGTCTATGCTGGAAAAAGCGGTGGAGAAACTGCATCGTGACGTCGCCGGGGGAGGAGCCTAATCTCCATCGCCAACAAACTACATTGGAAGAGAACTGCACCGTGACGTGTCCGGTGACGTCGCCGATCTGTGGCGATTGAGTTGAAACTACATCGTTTCTTTTTTCCCTACAGGGAATTTCGGAGAATCGCCGAGTGAGCTAGCGCAAACCATGCTCGGAGCACGTGGAGCGAAAGCTCGCGCTGCAGAACCCAGAAATCCTGGGTTCAATCCACGCCCCTGCCCGTTTCGACCTGGATGAGCATCGCTCCGGCGTGCGGTCGTGTATCACTACTGTGTGATGCACGTTAAAGACACCAGGCTAGCAGTCGTATTGCACTGGCTAAATTGCTTATCTACAGTGGGTAACAATGTCGCCATGTTCAGGCAGACTAACCTCCGGCTGTATAAACAAGTAACGACAAATTTTACTTTTTGACTATGTTTGACTGCGTTAGTGCAACTTCTCTCCTGCTGCACGTGAAAGAAAAAAACTGTTCCTTCGGGGTTAAATTTTCGGTGAAGTAGGAAGCAAAAAGAAGAAAAATAGAATATTTCCCTCAAGTTGGGTTCGTATTAGAACAGGATGAAAAAGAAAATCAGTTGTTAGTCCCACGGTGTGCTATGGTCAACGTTGGTATGGTCTTTTCTTTATGTGTATGTTCATTCTAGTTCAGCTGGCATTACCTGAAGTAGTTGCTTTAAAATAAAGTTTCTCTCTCTCTCTTCTACCTGAAGTATGAACGAACTAGCTCAACTTAAGCGTGTTACCGTTGCTTACTTGGCTTTTCGCTCGGCCAAATCGCTTATATGGGTGCACTCAAAAGAAAACACAATCGTGTTGAACCGTGTAAGAGTATTTAGAATATTTATCGATCACGCCACTGAACTTGCATCGCTCGAAGAACTTCCTTTTTGTGAGCGCCTTCTCAGCTTGAGTTCGTTGGTAACACAGCCACTTCGATCCGAGGCAATCGATGATAGCGTTGGTGACATCACCAAGTACGCAACTTACAGAGCACTGGTGAACACCATTGTTTTCGTCGCTCCCGACGGTTCCCTGGAAGCCGCCAGCGGCGTAGAAGCGTAAAGCTGCGAGGACTTGTTGTTCGACCGTCAGCACACCGGGCCCTTCACGACAACGCTGGAGCTTTCCGCGAAGCTGGTCGCACAGCCAGCGAGTCACACCTTTGGTCAGCCGGTATTTGCCCAAAAACCTCGCATCGCTCGTCTCGAAAACATCCCGGTGATCTCTAAAACTCGATCCGCTGGCGAACCCAACAGTAGAGATGCATATGTTAGGGTCGCCATCTTTTACGATGCAGATTGATCTCTGGCTTCGCCTCCACCACTCAGTTAACTGCATCGTCAAAGTGCATCGTGACGACATTTTGACGTCACCGCCAACTGCATCATTTCACGAGCATAGCTCGAACTGCATAGGTAAAAACTACATTTCACCGTCATGTCACGTGACCCGAGAGAATACCCAATCAGTGCCCGATGCAGTTTTGTACATCATGTAGTTTGCGTTCCAGCATAGATAGACAGTGCAGCGACAGCTTCAGCGCTCCCTCCGAGCTGCTCCGGCATGTCACCGATATCCACCACTTCCAGCGGGATGTCGTCCATCTGCGCTTTGAGTCCGAAGATGGTGAGTAAAGTCTGAAGATTCCACTTAGTGTCAACGCGAGTCTTAAAATCTGAATATGTCGCGAACGAGCACGCGCAAACGCACCACAGATCACAAAGGGCTGCCATCGTGCGGGGAAACGAAACTGCTGCAATGTATGGCGCGCGCGTTCGCGCATCCTGTCATTACGATTCTCGTTGATTACGCAACCGCGTTAAAGCAAATATAAACGCGTTATCTATCCGTGCGCACCACGGTGAGGGCAAAAAGCGAACCCCGAGTCAGCATCTAAATTTCGGAGATTGCACCCAAACGTCTTTAATGTCAACAAGTCCCTTCTGCTTGATGATGAGGAAAAGCCCCTCTAAGCTTTGAACGTTAATTGTATCAGTAATGCATCCTGTTTGTATTTTTCTTATTTCGCTGCAATTACCGCGTTAAATGTAACTACACCGATATTTGATTTTTGTATAATCACTCATTATCATTCATTGTATTACAGGTAGTCACATTCCGCAAAATTAAACAAGTTTTGTTGTGCTTGAGGTTCGTCCCGCTAAACAAAACCAGCCTTTTAAAAACCGCCTCACGGAACGATAAAAAAAAAAAGAATGATGTGGGCTCTTGCAATTTTTTTTCTTCTTTGGATGAAGCTTCATTTCTCCGCAAGGACAAAAATGTGTTTAGAAGACTAATGGACCTTTTGCAAAAACTGTGGCTTGGAGGAGTTGGTGCACTTGTGATGTGGAGTAGCTATTTTTGGGTGCGTGAAAAGCGGGATTCTGTAAGAAGATTAAGAATTTAAGCTGCGAGGGTTTTTGAGTTCCGCCTGAATGGTTGACCTTGTGGGAGGTGATTTTGTTCGGTTGTCGAAGACATTAACTGTCCAGGTGTTGAGCCTTGGGAGTGGCTTAGTGATCCTGGAGGTCGTTGGACATCCTATTTGTTTTTTGGTTGCCCCTATCCCTTTTCTGCGTTGGAAACTCTATTCATTGCAACGCTCATATCAGTCAATTTCGGCTGCATTTGGGACTGTATTTCGTTGTCTATCCTTTTTGCCCCCCATTTTAGGGTTTACAAGCATGTCGTTTCCTAACGAGGTCGCCTGCACTCTCATTTCTGACAAAACCGTATGTTCGTCGGCGTGCGCGTGCTTTCCTTTGACTCTTTAGCTTTTGTATAATCATTTATTAGCATTCATTGTCTAGAGTAGGGGGTCTCCAAACCGCGGCTCGCTGGCCAGATCCGTCCCGCCCGCGGATGGTCGTGGTTCTTTTTAGTGACGTTCGGCCTCCGGCCGGCTGCAGCGAACGCAAAAAAATGAAGCGCTCGTATAAATAATCGGCGCCGCGACACGCACCAAAAGCGCAAATGAAGATATCAGTAAGCATAACAGAAAATTGTAGTGTTTGGCAAATTTTCAAAACTACTATTCAAAAAATACGAATGTCAGAGTTCATCTCAAAGCGAATAGCGTATTAAATACGCTATATAATAATCGCTTCGAGCTGAACTTCGATCATCGTATTTTCCGAAGTGTTGACCTCGGCGGGTTAGCCTCAGTGAGCGCGCTTCTTATTGAGCACCGGTGCACTGCGAAGAAGCAACACTCACGGAGCCCGCTTCTGTGGGTGTGTTACTTCTCCGCAGCGCACCGGTGCACGGTACGAAGCCCGCTCAACGGGGCTAACCCGCCGCGGTCAACACTTCGAAAAATACAAATATTGCAGTCACAAAGAGGAAAGCGCACCTTGAAAACGGGATAGTGCACGCGCGCGCGCGTTGTGTGTAAAATGGAACGGAACCGTTGTGAACGTTAATATTTACACAACAGTAAAAGTTTTCAAATGAAACTGGCAATTACACAAGAGTGTATGTTAGACAGAGATGTCCTGACAACCTAGATTCATCATTCATGATATTTTTTATTTTCTGAAATTTTATGTTTCATAAATATTTGTATATTGCAAGATGATTTATAAATCCCTTCGATTAGGTCTAGCTGGGCATCTCTATAGCTTTAATTGTATGTCAAATGCATAGTTTACTTGCCAATCTCATGTAGGTAAAAAGGGCTTTCTGAGGTCACAGCCTATATAGCTAGATTGAAATTAACTTGCCGTAAAACCTAAGCTAGAACCGAAAGATAGCCCACCCCTATTTTTGGCTTGAGTTGCTATATTTTTAACCACTAAAAGATAGCCCACTCCTAGTAATCGCAGTGTTGGGATCAATGATGGCCTCGGCGTAAATGTGGCTAGTTCGCTATGGCGGGATATAAGCGAACGTTGCTGACTGGGAAGTAGTCATCTTTGCTTCGTTGCCCCTCGCCACCATAACAGGCTTTAAAGGGACACGACCTAAAAATAGCAATTTTCTTCAAACTTGACTGTACACCAAAAGTTAGCCCACTCCATATTTTTAGCCGATTGGCTCTTGATGTTAGTTGGGCTATCTCTCTGGATTTTACGGTAGTACATTCTGGAAATTCGGGAACAATTTTTGCGAGCTCAGATGGGTTTTCGTTTAAGCATGATGCTGTAGTGAACAACTTGGAGGAACTATTCGACAAAAGCCAGTATTCACTTCAAATTCGTTTCAAGCTCAAACTCCACTATTTGCACATGCCTAAAAAAGTGCATCAAAACGCTCTTCATATTTGCATAAATATGAAATAATTCCTTTGCATTCTCATGTGTATCGTACATAGTGGTCTGATCTAATGTATTGTTTCCATTAGTCTTCTGCCCTGTGGTGAATATGACAAAGTTCCTACGCGCTATTGATTGATGTCTGGCGAGTTTTCAGGGTCAAAATTATTTTGTAATGTCATAACTAGTAAACTACTGCCCTTAAAGGGGCCATGCAACAATATTCGCTTGGAATGTTTAGGCATGATGCAGTAGTGAAAAGCTTGGAGAAACTACTCAATTAGAAAATATTCAACCAAAGCCACCATTCGCACATGCCTAAAAACTGCATCAAAATGCCACTTCATATCTGCATAAACGTGAAGTATATTTGTCACACTTTATATTTGTAGCATTCAGCACCTGGAAGCAAGATGAAGAGGCCAAGTGCTGTTCAAAAGTCTGTCTGCAATACAGGTGCTAAGCCTCTTGTAGATGGCAGCATGCGGTAATACTTCGAGTGCCACCGCTCGGGAAAAATGAAAGCCAGTAGAGGAAAAGGCGAGCGAATGATGAAAAGCCAAGGAAGCTGCAAGGGTGGAAAGAGGTGCTTCGCAGCCATGACTGTGACAACGCAAGGGCAAGCCAAGGAGGTCGCCTACCAGAAGCAGCACTGCGGACATGGCATGGACATTGGACACCTAATGCTGACAGATAATGAAAGGGCAGAAATTGCTGGTAAGGTTTCTAATATTCGATTCAGGTGGAGCTGCACCAAATTAAACTATGGTTTGGTAGCTCTAATTTAAGTTGCAAACAAACCAAAAAATATAATAGCAAAGTATACTCAGTTCATTTTTCAAAATTCGGTTTTGACCAAAATTGTCAGTTTTAAGACAGCGAGGTTATGGCTAGCAAGGTAGTAGGTGCCCAGGGTGAATTCATGATTGTGTAAGCCCACAAAATTTGCATACTGAGTGCTAAGCTGATTATCTATGGGATTGCCCTTTATTGTGCTGGCAGAATGTTCCAGCAATCAAAAGCTTTTCTGATTAATGCCTGGGCTCAGTCTTGTGGGTAAATCTTGTATCTTTCCAACACCTTTCCTCAAGCTTACTCATGAATGGTTAAGGAAGGCATAAATATGATTTATTACTGCCACCACTGTAGTTAACACTGATAAAGATACTATGCAAATACACTCATGCATTTGGTTTAAGCAGTTGCTATCGAGTGTGTAAAATTCAAGATGCCTTGAGCAAGAGCCTGCTAATATTTGCTGCATTTGTACTTTTGTAAGCTTGTTTCTACTTATTTTAACACTTTTTGTTTCATTTATTGGCCATTGAAGGTTAATAAGTAAAATGCCCCTTTTCCTAGAAGAGGGGGAAAGGAATGGGCAATAATAAAAGAATACATCTGGAATAATTCATGCATAAACAAAGCTAATGGTGTACTAAGCAGCAACTGGCATTAGATAACACACATGTTACTTTGCAGGACAAGAAAGGATGGCACTCTATCTCTATAAAAACCAGCGTGGGAAGCGTACAACAAGACGGTTGTGGCTCCCAGCCAAAGTATCTTGCAGGGAATGCCAAGGGATGGCAAGCTTTGCATACCTTGGCTTCAAGTGATAACGGGGTTTGCCATACCCTCCTTGACTGAACTGACCCCCCTTGCATTGTTAATTTTGTTGATCTGTAAGGAATAGAGCTTTTCAATTCTGTGCCCCATCCATCCAGGCATGGAAGACCAGCAGGAGGGTAAACAGATATTTCTCTGATCCAGCAATGGCCGAACCGTCAGTCATTTTGAAACGATGTCAGCTCAGCTGAGCACCGCACTACACCAGAGGTTTGGTAGTGCAGTCTGTGCTAACTACTAAACTCTGTCTCAATGGAAGTGCAAGCAAAGGCAAAGCTGCAAGCATGAATGTGCTACTGTGTTACCTTGAGCGAAGCTTGTAGTTTAGAAGCAAGCATAGTTAGCAGGGCATGCTCGAAGCAGAGCTCGCTCTTTCCTTGTAGCCTCTGCTTTACTTGCACTTTTAGTGAAACGAATTGCACACCATTCCAATGTTTCCAAATTTACCGCCCAGAAGGGCCTGTTCTTCACTTTGAAAAAGAGGAAAACGTGTGCCATACGCGCACTCTCAAGCTAGCACCTGCCTGCTGGCTTGAAGCGTTAAAGGCAGGTGCTAGCACAATCTAGCACACTCCCTATAACGATGGGAACTGCAAACACAAAGTAGTTTGCACGCTGGCAAACCATAGAAACAGCAGTAGTCAGTTCTTTCACCTGTTGATACTGGCCATTGTGACAGCCAACTTAAGGTAAGCTGATAAAATAAGAACCAAACATACTTTAGGTGTTGGTTTCTTCGATCACGAATTTTAGTGAATGTCTTTAGTGATTAAGCGAATGTCTTCCCGTACTGACTGTCGAGCTGTAGAACACACAAACACCTCGTAGATGCACTTTACGAGCTATGTCCTATCGCACACGAGCGGAGGTAAAAAGGTGTGGCGGTATGTTCCGTGTTCACCGCGGGACATGAGACTCAATTTTCTCGGTGGCCTTTGCTATGTCACTGCCAGAATAACCAAGCCTAGAATTGCCACAACACCCTCTATATTCTATGTTACAAGTTTACATTGACCTGGTAATGCAACTGATGTGCAGGTATAATTAAAAATATATATTATGCATTATCTTTTATCACAGGAAATCTCTCCCAGGGTGTCCCGATAAAGGCCGTCATGAAAGACATCAGGGCCTCTGTCACAGGACCACTGCGACCTCTTCACTACTCCTTGAGCGCCCGCAGATCAACAACATCAAGCGGCAGTATAACATTACCTACAATGAGAGATGCCACCAAGATGATCGCACCAGTGTCAGTATCTGGGCCGAAGCAATGATGAGCCAAGAAAATAGCCTTGTAAGGCTGTTCAAGCAACAAGGTGCGTTTTTAGCTAGGGTACAACTTTCCCGGCTACTTCTTATTCACATTTGTGGTGATAAGTTCAGCTGCCTGTTATTAATGTGGAAAACATCTTGGCAAGTATTTAGAGCATACATATGATGTAACGAAAATAATATTAACTTGCTACGCTGTGCTAGATGCAACATCAGTGGTTTGGTGTTGTATCTACATTTCTCTGTTCATGTCTTGTAACGCTCACTGCCTAATCTCTACTTTAGGGATTACTGACCCGACTGGCCGGCTGAGTGCGGGGACAGAGATTTTCGCTTTGGTGCTGATGACCGAGGCCCAGCAGGAGCTGCTCCAGAAACTTGGAACCGGCTTTAGATATGCATTGACTCAACTCATGGTATGTCTGTAACAGCACCATAGTTCTGTCATCTCATGGTTACTATGATTTTAAAATTCTATGCAGTTTGTGTTGTGCTTTGTATGTTCTTTTTACATTGTGTGAATCATTCAGCCAGTGAAATTTTGTAGTAAATCATTTCTTACCACATATGGCCTCCATATTGCCCCTCATCTTCATTTGATTGAGAATATTTTACTCAAGGTGTAGTTGAAATGTCTGCTTGTTGGAATCAAACAGTGATGGTGCAATTGGGCACCTGGGCGAGGAATTAATTTCTTTTGCTAGTGGAATGAAGCATTTCCTATAAATTGGGAAAGAGCCATGACTTGCAACAATAGAGAGCATGTGAAGTGTATGTCCATGAAAACTGAAGGCAAAACAAGACTAAAGGAATAAATAAAAGCAGATGTTTGATGGAGGTCTAATGGACTAAAACAGTAATGTCTTGCATGTTATAACTAAAATAGAAAAAGAAAGAAGTAGAAGGACCAAGAAGCTGTGCCATCATTAAAAGACAGCTCTTTCTTTAAATTCGGTTTCGGGACACTTGGTGCAAACAAACAGTAAGCCCAGTGTAGCCTGTATGCAGAAAACATATTTTTCACAATGAAAGCTATGTTGCACCCTGCCTATCACGCAGAATTCACAGTTGGCAAAAGTTTCAGGTGTCTTCGTTCTCAAAAAGGAACACTGACAAGGTATTTGTGCTTGCCCAAGATTTTCCTTCCCCGCCCCCAAAAAAATATCCAGATCGAAATTCAAAATTTTGTATGCCCGAAACTGCTAGTCAAAACTGGAGCGATGTCGTCTACTCCTTTTCTTGTTGGTCACATGTTGGTTACACTGCATGGTGCACCATATATTTTTGAAGTTGTGGACTCATCTATGGCAGTGGTTCTCAACCACTGATGTCTTGCGGACCCCTCGTGGATCAGCGGAGATGATGGAGGAACCCGTTTGTGGCGAGGGGAAGGAGAAGGTGTAGTTAATTATGATAATAATTCAATCAGTGGATATAACTCGAAGTAGACTTTCATTGATGTACACACAAAAAGATACCTAAAAATTAAAACACTGCTTCTCAATCTGAAAAAAAAAAAAATGTCAACTTTTATTGTTGGGTTTAACTGATTAGGCAGGGCTTCATGGACCCCTAGAATGCCTTCGCTGTGACCCCCATTTGGGAACCACTTGTCTACGGCAGTCTGTTCTTTGTTAAGAGCTGTAGAATCCATGAAATCATATTTTTCATTGTCACTATAACTGCAAGGAAGCATTAATTTAAAGACAATTTGAGCGCATAGTTTGAAGGAGTACCCCTATGGGAAGCAACTCCAGTAATTTCATGGTGCATATCACGGGCTCTGTGGTTTAGGTTGTACATTTACAGTTTTCTCTGGAAATATGTCTCTCTGCCACGTGAACAAAAATTAGGTAGTGTCCTCATGTCCTATTTTAGAGTTTTGTGCAGAAGTATTATTTTTGAGGGTGCCAGTGTTTCTTTCAGTGAAAGATGCAAGTGTTTAAAGTACAGGCTCTCAACCTTCTTTGAGTTTGTTGTAGAGATGTTCCGAGCTAACACATCCATTATTGGTGTACCCCAAGGTAACGGCATTATCGGTTGCTGGCACAAGGGCACTACCCTCATGGCTACGGGTTTAAATAACTTGTAGCATGTAATATGACATACTCAGCCTTGGCACAGCACACACCGTAATGCTCAAAGCCAGTCGTACTACGATGAGTGCACAGAAGAGCTACTACCAAGAGCCTGCTGGTTATGAATTTTCAAATTGTTGCAGAGGGAGGACATAGTAGGTATACATTCCTCAGCATTTGTGCCTATAGGAATTGCGGGGCTTGTCAAAGGAAACAAAGCGTGGCTGGGAGATCTATATGTTGCATACCATCTGATAGCCATTTAACAAGTTTTAACTCCTCCGCCATCTAGCATGACTTCTACAGATTGCTCTGCACTGATGCTTACACACTACATGTGTGTTATAAGCGGCTTCGTAAAGCTAACCGCCCAAGCCGCAACCAGTGACACTGCTCTCGCTTGACATTAGATATATTTGTAGGTATATAGCTCTCATGTGTAATAAATAACAAAGGTGAACTGAACCAGGTGGTAATGTGGGCTAGGTGGTTCATACTGACAAAGGGAAACCAGCATGCAAAAAAGACAAAATAAAATAAGTGCACACACATGTTTTACTTTTAGAGGACAACGCTTATCCTGTGTGCACTTCTTTTACTTTGTCCCTATTTTTTGGCATACTGGTTTGCGTCTTCCGTCAATAAAGTAAACAGTTGAGTGACGCCCTTACCATTTTGTTGCAGGAACCACTGGCTACGACTTCCTGCTAACGCACCTTGCTTGGTCGTGGACGAGTTTGGCTCTGGGCTGCTGTAGCCTACCTCCTCCATGCAACAGAGCTGACACTGCAATAATGAATGTGTTATTTACAGCTGTTCGAGAGGCAGCCGGAGTAATCTCTGCAAACGTCTTCATGTCCGACGATGCACCAGAATTCTTCGAACGCCTGGTCAGCTGTCATGGGCCCGCTGAAAACAGCTACTCTGCACCTGGCACGGTAGACCAGAACTGGAGACTCAACATCAAGAAACTGGTTGAAGGGCAGGAGCTCAAAGCCTCCGTCTACAAAGCAGTGCGAGTCCTGCTGGAATGTCCGGACCACGAAGATTTTGCGACACTGCTGAAGGTTTTCTTGGAGACCAAGGACCCTGCACTGCAACGCTTCCTGGCATACTTCAAGAGCCACTACGCAAACCGTCCCAAAGTTTGGGCTTTCTGTTTCAGGAGAGGAGCCGGAATCAACACCACCATGTACCCGGAAGCGATGCACAAGACCCTGAAGCACTGCTATCTGGACGGAAAGAAGAACAAGCGTGTGGACAAGCTGATCTCAGCATTGATGGAGATGACCTACAACAAGTTGTTCCAGCGACTAGTCCAACTCTGCAAAGAGAAGACCTCCGCCAGGATAGCTCAAATAAACAGAAGTCATCTCGGAGCTCTGAAGACTGACGACAAGGATGTACTCCAGTCTGACGAAGATGTTTGGGACGTGAAGTCACAGTCTACAAATGGCGTGCTGTACAAAGTTGCAAGAGTGAAGGAACGAGGATGTGAAGGCTGCCACCTGCGATGCGAGGTCTGCAAGACATGCGTCCACGACTATACCTGCACCTGCCACGACCATGTAGCACGGTTCACACCGTGCAAGCATATTCACGCTGTTACCCTATCGAGTCTCTCGAGCAACTCGTGAAAGTCTGCCTCCAACGGATCGTTTGTGAAGTAATATCAGCTGCAGTGGACGACCCAGAGCAGACTGCTTGAAAGCATTAAAGACTTGCAGGCAGCTGGAAGCCTTCCGAGAACTGTCGGAAACGAAAGAGGCCATTGCAACGGCTCTATGAGTAATTGGTGATCTCTCAGCAGGAGGCTTTTCAGACGAGACTGTCCACAGTGTGAATCAACTGACATTGGCTGCTGCGAAGCTCCTGAACGACAGTAAAGACCGCATGAAAAACTTTCCAGGGGCGACGCAAGAACCAGCAAACAAACGTGCTGACAAGCAGAAGAGGTTCTTCCACTCAACGAAGAAGGCACGACTCTCGGCTCCAGAAGTTAGCCTAGCAAAGCCAACGGTGTTGCAAAAAGAAGCCATCACTCGGCAGCTTCTAGACAATCAACCTGGAAGACATTCACATTCACTCCAACTTCTGACCATGTTTATTAGATTTTTCATTATCTGTTTTCATTTCAAGCAAGCTATGGTAAGGATTGTGTTTGCCTAGGAGGGCAGCAAAGGGCTGGAATGCAATATGTGCGTCCACCCAGTCTTTCCTAGGCCTTTGAGGATTGTGTAATGACCCCAAACATCTCGATTTTGAGTATGACCTTGTTTTGGAAAGTTGTGGTAGACTGTTTGCTTAGGAGGGTTGCAAAGGGCTGGATTGCACCGCATGGCTATGCGATATGTGCGTCCACGTCCCGCTCTCTCCTAGGCTGTTGAGGGTTGTGGTAAGTACTCTAGACACTTTATGGGGGCCTTAATAAGTTATGAATCGGTTGCCATGATTCTGTTCGCTGCAGTATGTCTTTATTGTTTATGAGAAGTGCTTTTTAAGCTTTTTCCTACACGTTTCAGTTGGGATCTTCTTTGTTGCAGGTTCCAGGGACGTGCCCAGGGGACTCTCCTTTCATCAAACCAAATGATGGCCGTGCCAGATGGTCTATATTTTTCTCTCGGCAGACCCTGACTGCTAGAGAGCGCGTATCCCAGTTGGCGGATAGGGATGCTTTTATCACAACAGGGACCTGCTCTTCTGTGGTTTAAGTGGTCACGCATAACAAAAGCCGGTCAAAAATTTATAATAGATAACGACTCCATAATTAAGCCAAACGTGACTAGCATAGGAGCAGTTGAAAGCCTATGTGATAGGAGTGGTGCTTGCACCCGCGGACCAACAGGAGTTCCCATCGATAAGCCTTTCCTAACCGCTCTGCATGGGGAGGACCTTTACCCAAGTCAATAAACTGTTTCAACTTACTACGCTGAGTAAGTTCCTTAGTCATGCACGTTCTTGGACTTGATCATTATGTTGTATTCGTACGACAGATTTCCTTGGGAGAAAACCGGATATGTCGCAGAAAAACGAAAAATAGGTGGCCCGGTGAGATTGCAAACATCCAAGCGAGCATTCGCACAATGAATTTTTCCAAAGCGCCTGTAGAGCTAAGCAGTAGGGAAGGGCAAGAAGGAAACAGGATTCCTTAGAATCACCATTTGTCTCCACGGGCAATCGTAGGATGGCAATAGAATCTCCCACCGCTCTGAGAAAAGGGAAATTCGCAAGCATGACTGACACATGCCCACGAGACCTAGAAACACGGCACACGTAATCCTCTCTGGGGAGAAATCCGTCGTGAATAATCCGTTGGGAGCACGCTTGAGAAGCAGACATTGACTGCAAACTGAAGTTCATGCTGCAGTTTACAGTGTTTCCTATTATCTTTCTGTATTCCGTAGAATAAAAAAACTCATTGGACTGCTGGACGAAACACAAAATAAGGTTGAAAATAAAAGTGGTCGTCTTCCAGTGCAACGAATAAACAATTTTCCGAGTAAATCAAGTGGCTCGCATTTCTAAAAAAGGGTTGCGTCGCGTTGAACAAGCTATGGATGGTCAACATATTTGCATGTACTTAATACTTTTAGGTGTTGCTTAATATAAAGGACGAACAAAATCGCAACTACCTTTGCCTAGAAAAGCTACTGAAATGCAAAAACGGAGCATGAGGAGGCATACTACTACGTTGTGTAGACTGCCATTTCAGTCAGTCCTTGAATTCTTGCCTAAAGTGACTGGAAAGCAGCGTAATGGCACTGTGGTGCTTGTGGAGATGCTCATTTTACAATCATAATTCGATCTACAAACTCTAAGCATCCAGAAATTCCCAAAATGACATTCATACACGGCTGATTTCCTAATTAAAAAAGTAACTAAAGATTGTGACATGCTCTTCTGCGATAAGGCGCACAAACCAGAGGGTGCCACCGAACCTTGAATCTGGTCGAACGGACAGCGCTGGTCGGCCAATTGCAGGCAACGGGCTATCGCGTGGATGAGCGGGACCAGTCGGCCTGTCGTTCTCGTGGGAACCCATCGCTTGCAAATGGCTGACAAGCGCCATTTGTCGTTTGACCATATTCAGCAAGGTTTGGTAGCACCACGTGTCGTTCTGCTATAACAATAAATGTCACGATCTTTCATCACTTTTTTAATTAGGAAATCGTCTGTGCACAAATGTAATCCCCTTCTCCCCCTCCCCCTCATACAGCATTTTGTCATGGCGCCCCCCCCCCCCCCCAAACAAAATCCTGGCTACGTGCCTGGTCTGGGATGTGACTGGCTCTTTGTTTTTGTCTGCACAACTTATGTACCTTGACTATACTCCGTTTCACCTTATGATGTACCGCAGGAAAGGCTGCAAGCACGAGCTCCTTAGCTCTGGGAGGGCACATCTCGGTGGCACAAGCTCTCAGTGATTTAAGAGCTGGCCTGCCTGCAGCTATGAGCTCGCGCTTCTAGCCTTCACTGCGGTACAACATAGGTGAAACGAGAGTATAGGCGTGTTTTCCTTGACCTGTGCACCTCACATTTAGTATGATTCGCTGTTCTTCGACCGCACACTATATCAGATTTCGTGCTTGTGCGCCATGGTTCTGTCTTGTTTTAAACAAAAACAGCTATTCAAAACTCGTGGGAAGCAAAACATCTTGCCAAGGGTACTTTCATGTACACATGTCGCCTTACGTTTTACCAACAATAGCAGATTCAAAACTATGTTTCACAGTTTTTATCAACATCTTATTTGACAGCTTTCAAAAGGATTACTGCCAGTTTACAAGGTAGGAGGCAAGTTCGTCAAATTGCCTTTTACGCTAATCTTTGCAATGCCCGTTCCCTAATAAGTATTGATGGGTAGCATCATCATACAGAAGGGAAGGAGATTTTATTGCAGTAAAGGCATGCAACATTTATAATCATGACAAATAATTTCCTCAGATTTGATGATGAATTCTGAAAAGGAACCTTAATTTGAAAATATGATGAGGGTGCAGAGGCGAGCTGGTATAATTGTCTGTTGAAACGTCCACCTGACTGACTTCTTTCCGCTTTTTCCTTTTGGTTGTTTCAAGTTTTTTTTCGCACCGTCTCGGGTGTTTTAACATAATGGTAGCTTTATTTGAAATTGCCTAATTTGCAAACTTTCAGTAGAAAGCATAACCTATGAAATCAAAATTTTCCTCATCACGATTGCTGACGTGCATGTGCGACAACGCTCCTGGAATTGCGCTTGTGCCGTTAAACATCTGCGCATTGCGAGAAAATAAAACCTCCGAACAACACAGGTGGGAAGCTTCTTGTTGAATAGCAGTAGCTTCAATATAGCAAAAGCTGCATATTTTGTTCTATCTAAAATATTAGTGACTCGCTTTCATAAAATGTTCATTGAATATTCAAATTCGATACTCAAAGTCGCCGGTTTTGCGTTCCGTGTATTCAATTCATATTCAAATGTTGGTTACCAGCACACGCCAAGTTAGAAGTAATTATGCATTGTAGAGTGTTCTATCACTTTATTTTCACCTTTCTTAGCTCGGCAATCGCTGCAACTCCAATTTAAGTATTCGAGTTCATGGAGTTATTCAACATTTGTAAATAATTCAGTGGGATCCACGATCACCTGCATACTTTGATCCCTGGCCAGATGGCGTAAGGGTGCCTATCTATGAAGTCATGCCCACAAGGGAAACGAATGTGTCTTGTGGCCTGAAAGCTCTGAGCACGGCGTGGTTCTGGGTGTTCTGTTACCCTGCTCAATGCTTGCCCTCCTGGAAGGTGAAAGGAAGTTCCATAGAGGCCTGTGGGTTAACTTTAATGTCTCCTACTTGGATGACCGCAACGCTGGTTACTAAAGCCCCTTTGCACTTGTCAAACCCATTTCTGCAATAGCTGTACTAGTTGGCACTTGATGGCCTAAGCAGCCTGCCAACAAACCTTA